>JAMKCH010006076.1:0-182343 GCA_023653785.1 Ophioderma brevispina
ACAAATTAAAAAAATAAGGAAATATTTAGCTATTTGTTGCAAAAAAGATCATCTTTATTTTGAGAAAATGTACACTGGATTAGCCCATATTTACCCACTGTGAGTGACCTTTGACCTATGTCTGCGGTATCTCCCCCAACTAAAGGTCACAGAAATTATGACTGTACACTTTTAATCTCTTGGATCATCCAACAAGTTGGTATGTGTTTGATTGATGGGAAGCAGTTTCATTTTTAGCCCCCTATATACCACCCCTGAGGACCTTTACTGACCCCCTAACTGGACTAGCTAATTCATCCGAATTTTAAAGAATGCCTTTTTTAATCCCCAATGGTTGCCTACCCCTCGGTACAAAGAAATCACTTTTTTTACCTTTCTTAGGGTAGTTGACAACCTTCTGGCCCATGGGAATAATAGGCTTACGGATGTTAAGAGAAAGATATTCATCACGTTGGTGCGAGTAAGATAAGCATTCGGCTACTGAAATATACGATCGATGTTTATAGCTTGGTGTTCGCAAGTACATCAATTGGGAGTTTTCACGTTTGAACATGCGCAATTCGTCAAGTCGGGGGTTTTTGTGGAAAGGATCATCATTAAGATATTAGATTTAATCTTTGTGGTTAAGGTTCATTATAATGTAGTACCAGCAGTGCTTTTAAAGAGGAGAAAAAATAATAGTAAGCAAGCACAAAGGCAAAACAACAACTCCATACTATGGAAGGGAACTATGCAAGAGCATGCAAGGGTTAGTGCATTTTAGTTAATTAGTTATCTGTACGTGTATATGTCACCACGGCATGCCTCTTGGTATGCGTTCGTTGGGTGTTTTATTGATGTTGTTCGAGAGTAGAGAAAGAATTATTTAAGCACTTTGAAGAAATGTTGAGACCCGGTCATGACACTAAACTCACTTAGTTGTAGCCCGTGAAAGGTGCATTTTTTATAAAAACCCGACAACGATATTGCGTGGACAAGATTAGATGTTTTATAAAACCCGAAGAATTTAGTATTTTTTTTTATATTCTCGAAAACAGCCAAGTTTCGGTATCGGCATTATCCCTCAAATTGGGCTTTATTAATTTTGGAATGATGTTCGCATATTGTCTCTGGTGGCTTTGTTTTAAAAAATCAGCTGTGTTACTGTAATTGCAGAGCAAGAAAACATTGTTCAAAAATTAAAAATTGTAATTAAAAATATAAATGTGTCGTAACTAAAGCATGTCATGTTGTGAGTCCAACTAATGAAATCTCTTGTAAAGTGAGAGAAAGAGGTGGTAACCCCTGTAATGTATATTTCTTCGGGGTAGTGTTGCATTTAACATTGAAAGGTTTCATCTAGTGTTCATTCGGAAGTAAGTAATTTGTTTTTTAGGACATCATCAGTGGGTGATGAGTCTTCACAGAGCTGAATATATAGGCCCGGACCTATTCATCCATGATATCCGCAAAGTTGATTAAATAACTGGGAGAAAAGTAAAAACACATGCCAACGCTAATACGTTCACCGAATTTAAATACACGTGATTTGAACTTGCTCCACTCGATTTAGACAAAATAACAAACCTAGAAATTGATGTTGATGAAAATGATGTCAAACCTGGATGTGACGGGTCTTGTGGTGAATCTTTATGACATTAAGAGTATGGGTGTTGAAAACAGCACATTGTTTGTGGCGATAATGAAGATTTCAGAGAACAGATTGCTACCGACTGATAATGGTGGAGGAGAACTTCGCTGAGTTTATCATTGTGTTCATAATTTGGGCCACAGGGCTTGGTGGGTAATTTGTTATATCGTAAGGTAAGGTTAGGAAAAACAGTAAGGCGATTCAAGTCCCCTCAAAGCTCACAAGTTTAATCGTCAATCTTTTCCCAGTGCCACGGCAGGAAAACAGTGAAGAACCGCAATGAGACATTTACATAAATCCTGTCACTGTTTGCCAAGGATGCCACAATATTTAAATATAAAAGTAGCCAAGAGTTTAGGGGGTTCCTTTGTAATGTCAGGCCTGAAGTAGCCAAAAAGGATAAAATATCACCCAGAGGCTTGATTAATTAAATACCAAATCAATACCAATCCTCAGTAACTCCTCCTTGGTGGTGGAACTTGCCTAAAACTGCGCTTTAGAGATTCCCTATGAAAGAAAAACCCAAAAATTGACATACCAAACAGGTGTCCACGTGACCATGTTCATGAAATGTGTGAATTCGCGGCCATTTTACCCCTTGACCATATCTGTAAAGAAACAAAAATAGTTTATATTAAAATATTAAAATGGTTACAGCATAAACACAAAATTACCCATATACCTCCAGATATAGTTCGGGCATGAATACCTATTTAGAGTGGTTCAAGTATCAAATTTTGGGGGTCATTGGGTATCCATGAATAAAATGACTCACGACTACTGACAGTTCTTGACAGAGAGAAGGCTGTTTGAAAATCCTTACCTAAAAAACATACCTTTGTCGCCAAAATCGAATCCTAGGTGGCTGTATAGTATTGGAGGTATAAAGATTTTTATTTTTGACTGTTATAGTTGACCATCTTGGAAAATAGTGCTTATGAAAACTTCCATTAATTTTAAATTAATCTAACCAGTTTTTAAATGGTTTTATGAACTTCCTTGCCCCTGGTGAAAATCCTTTTACTTTGACACCACAGTCATCTTCCTAGGCTATATATAAAAGATGTCAGGTGGTGTCAATACGATGTCAGCCATATTGGAACATATCGGCACATGCAATATTTGATAGTTTTGGTGGTGAATGAATAGTTTTAATGAACTCCTTTACCAAGAAAAAAACATTTTGAGCGACCCCTCCCCAAAACTGTTTTTCTTAGGAGTTTTGCCTTTAAGATTGTGGATGTTCACTTCAACTTTGGAAAATGCGTGTTATACTAATTGCCACCACTTTGAATTTTGTCATCACCTGTTTCATGAACTCCAAAGTCCCTACGGTCATTTAGCTATGATGACAATGTTAGTATTCCGGCCCCGGTAACCCTCTCCTTAAATGGGTGATTGCTGCAGCACTAGCATGTTTTGCCTTTTAGTTCTAGGAGACTACAAAATAAACCTTTGCTGACAATTCCAAATCATTCTAACAATGGCCGTATTTTTTTTAATATATGTGCTTTGTTTTGTTTGTTTAGTTGCCGACCGTGATATTAATCACTAAATTCGCTAATTCCATTTTCAACTTTTTTTTTTTGTTTTAAACAATCAGGGAGCGGAACCCTTGGCATTAGTGTTATTTAGGGATGGTCTAACATGAAAAGTAACGCTACCTCAATTTTGGGGTAGTCGTCAGGTTATTAGTCATTTTTCCTCAAGGGACCGTTAAGGAATTATAGATACCAAACGCGCTAAAGTCTTTCTTTGCTTATTCAAATATGAAATGAAATACTCTTACCCAAAAATCGATATGGTCAGTTTTCTGCAGTTTTTTGACAATAATAATAACGTATATTAAACTTAGGGTATAAGGTTTGCACACTCCCATTAGTGATCAGGTGGGGTCCAACATAGGAAACCCCCCCCCCCCCAAAAAAAAAAAAACCTTTGCCGTTGGAATTTAACAAATCTCTGGTCCATTGAGGGGTACATCCAACGCGACGACATAACAGGAAAAATGACAATCAGTTGCACATCGATTCAAACTAGCCGTCCAAAAATCGATTGTTTTACCACGCGCCCTTAATTTTTTACGGCCAAAAACAAAAATAAATAAAATGAACACTTTTCCCGAAAGACTTTTCTTCAATAAAATTTGTCACCACAATAGGAGAACATAATAACATTATTGCTGAAAATAAAAATTTAAAAAAAAAGTACTTCCAGTACGATTTCCAATACCATTTTCTCTGGAGGTTTCTCTAATAATAATAAAACCCCCTCATAACAACAAAACTCAAGAATGATAAGGAACGAATTTTAACTCGCACAAAGAATTGTGGAGAAAATTAAAATCTGTTGTTCGTTTATGCTATTCCAACTGTATATTGTAAAAACAGCTTTAGTAATAATACAATAGTGTATGCCTCAATAATTTGAAAGACTTTTTAGCAGATCCATTAAATTTCATTTTAAGAGATGTAAAATGATCCACCCATATTTTCACGTTATGCTTGTTCACCCACAAGCTACTCCCCTGTGATGTAGGCTGATATTTCCCATTGAGGTGTGCATAGATACGTTAGAGGTTCTATTCATTTTTATATATCACAGGATGGGTGAACAAATTTAATTGTAAGTAGAAATTGCATGACACGTGTCTACTCAACTATTCCCAAAACTGATTATCATAGTAATTTATTTTCAGATGATTTTATGAGTGATAAGGAGTTGCCAAAGGTGGAGAAGAAGGTCATGGGCAAACATTTTAATTGTATTTTGTGGATTGTTTTTATATCCAATGAATTAACCTGTTTTCCTTCTGGACATTTGATTGATTGACGGAAACGTAGGTTTGAATGAATCCTTGAGCCAGTAACTGGTCAAACCATAATACCTATTTAAACGATAATATCAGCAGCCTATACTTACCGTAATGATTTGGAATTTATTTTGAAATCTATAGTAATAAAATTCGTTTTTCTATTGATATCACATATGTTGGTTATGTTACATACGGATGAAATGGCGGGGGATCAATCAAGATTCATTTTTACTCCTCTATGACATGGGATTGTCACATAACAAAGTATTAAAAATTTGACAGGTACGATTTGTTTTTTTGGTGGATTGGATCTCTTGCAAATGCATGTAGATAAGTTATGCAACACTCTCTCGCTTCGGATTACCTAATTATATTTATAGTAATATTAGTTCTTTGGCGGAAAGGCCCGAAATTATACACATTGCACCTATCTGTATCTAAAATACCAAAATCGTCAACATGATTGGGAAGTGAGCAAATTTATCTCTTGTTTTTTCAAAGTTGATGGGATAATCTTATTCTCCCATACCAGTTTAGAGGTAACGAGAGTGTTTGTTACCATTTATATTGCTTGGTACATTGTATGCCGTTGATTGGTTTTTGTCACTTAGAAAACAATAGAATAATGTATATTCGAGAAGATTTCCTAATGTCGAATTAGAGGATCATTCAGGACAATAGGTAACATCCATAAGGAAAAAGGTGATTTACAATTTTGAATAAAGTTGAATTTCTAACTTTAATATTAGAGCTGAATCTAATATTATAGACGACCAATTACCCCCCACCCGTAATATTCATAACGAGTCATCTGTACTTGAAAGAACAAGAAATAGAATACACACTCTAACTGTCAAGTCTTAAGCTTAACTGAAGAAATGTCAATCCAAACGAGCAACAACATAAAAATGAAGTTTTCGATAATACCTTCTGCTACGATGAAATAATAAATTATATTATTGTTTGACCTACTTGTAAGGTTTCGTAACCTGTCTTAGAAGAAAGAAAAGCCGAAGTCATTATTCTTTAGTACTTGCTCTTGTGTACAGAACAGCAGGTTTGAAAATAAGAGTCCAAACCACTCAACGCCCCCCAAAGAGGCGATCGAAAACCAAGTACAGGCATCTAACATGAATTATTGAAAGGGGTGTATGACCCTTTACATGAGGATACGACATTTACCGAGATGGGCCGCATATATAATGATCTGCAAAGAAGGTTTATGGAAGCAAGGACATTAACACTTTTCTTGCGGTAGATGACGATGATATTCATCCCTCGTCCCTTGTACCCGTCCTTGGACGCGGTCCACGTGCTACGGTTCTCCCTTTGATTCCGGATCTAACGTCTGTTGTGTGTTTGGGGGGAGACTAGAGAAAACAGCGCTATTTACTAGGAAAATCTTTTAAAGTGTGTGACATCTCATTATCAGGTACGACGTCGATCTCACATTTTCTCGATTAACCTCGGAGTCGTATGCTATTGATTCTTACTCATGGCAGAACGAAAAATTTCAACTCCGAAAAGTTGACGGTGAATATAAAATAAAAAAATAAAGTGCATTTTAAGATATTATCGTGGGAAATCAGAAACAAGACCATGTTTAGCTGATTATATCGAATCAATGCAAGGGAAGGAGGAGGTGAAAAGAGAGAAGAAAAAGAAAGTATTTTAGGGATAGAGTGAATTCTCTAAAGCAATCGGACGATTAATAGGAACATCTGTGTAATTGAGTTTAAAACCTTCTATATAGTCCTTGCAACTGTTTACCAAGTGCAAATGTTTGCGTTTTGGGTTGTTTTTTTAAACGGCTATTAACATGGTGCAAGACTATCACTGTCCAATTTCTAAATTAGCTCTTCATACCGCATCGAACCGTTTAGCGAACTGATGTGGCAAGGCTTTCCCTCTCTCCCATGCAATTATTCTGATTTGCGTCATTTACCTGCGCTTTACCTACTGCGACGGCGGTTTGTCTTCTTGTTGTTCTAAAAAGGCCGATTATCTCTGACCCCAAGGGACTTATTCTTGTGTGAAGCTGTTACATTTGAAAGGTTAACGACACAGCAAAAAAATAGGGGAAAAGGCCAGGGGAAACCCAACGGTGCGTGAGTTTTTTTAACGTAGCACTAAGAGGCTTTCTAGGGATGAATAGTCACGACGCATGTACTCCCTAGTAAATACGGACGATCCAAAACAAATTGTGCAGATCAACAATAGGGCACGTTATTAATGGTGCTTATTTCAGATTGTTTGTAGCGATATATCCCTGGCATCTATATCTTTATCTGTCTATCCGTCCGTCTGTCGTTCGTCGTCCGTCGTCTGTGACCATCTAAAAGATACTTGGTAACTTCATCCGTATACGTCCATCATCCACCCACCCAATCACCCACCATTCCATGTCATGCATGGTGAATTCCATCCATATTATCCACCCACCCACCCCATCCATCCATCCATCCATCAAGCCATCTAACTAGTGAACGGATATTTCAATTACAGTAATGAATTACAAAGTAAAAGTTAAACTAAAGTAAAAATAGAACTCGAAACATGGGTTTACACATTCCATGCGTGTTGCTTCCTACATAAAGCCTCTGCCTGAAAAATTCAAAATGGAATTGTGATCTCAGCTTTTACAACTTCAGAAAATGAAGAAATAAGACCGTTCACAATTACACCAAACTACCTAGTGAGGTTCGTGTTTACAAAGTACATTTCTCTCTCTTAAACATCTTTCACTTGAATTACCGTTGTATAATGGAATTTCATCTCGCTTGTTGGCGTGCATCATAGTTGTTGTCTGGCTTTGTACCTCTTCTGGTAGTAATCTATTTTGTTTGATTGTGTTTTCGTGGTGTTGTTTTGTTAACGGTGTTTAATTTCACATGCTCAATAAAGCCACCAGAGCACCTTGACAGGCATGGACAAACGTCACCATTAGGGATATTCCCCAAATAGTTACATGGGTTGTCCCCACTGAACTACCAACATTGTTGATGGATATTGTTCATTGTGGAAAAGTATCGCCCACACACACACTACATGTCCATTAGTGTTTGTGATGGCTAACCGACTCTTTCAAATCTTCCTATTGAAAATACCCAGACTACAGGGTCATTAGGTGAACACATATCCTAACATTCAATGAAAAAAACGTGTTTTTAGTCTCATAGCAAAAACTCTGGCATTAATATCTCGCACTTAGGAAAAAAATAGGGAAAGTTCTCGCAATATATGACGATCTATAGCCTTTGGTGCATTGCAGAGTGTTGTTAAAAACTAACGAATCGGAACAAATAAACGTTTTTTCCTTCGTGAACTTTGCGCTCCATGGCCATAACCTACCACTAACCTGGATGTCGTAAGCCGTAAGGATTAACAAATCTTCGGTGTGCTTCTTTGCGATTGCATTCTGAAAAAAACTGCTTTAAAATGTGCTGAAAAATGCACTACGAAAGTGATGGAATTTCATCATGACATGGTTTTTTTTTTTTTTTTTAAATTGATTATTTTACAATCTCATTTACATAACATCACACATCTTATTTTGTTTACATTATGATTCAAATAGGTGTACAAATATTTGTTACTTCTACAATCGTCTTAATCGCAATTCTTAGTGGAACAGAATTGATAGGTCAGGATAATTTCCATGTATTTATATTTACTGATACATAATTTTGCAACTGTGTGATTTAATTTGTTTTTATTACTTGATATGTCTGCTAACATTCATTCACTCTAACATATTTTTATTGACATTTTCAATGAAAGAAAAAATGTTCAATATAATCTTTTTCTTACATGTATCACATTCATTTGTGTTGGCTTTACCTATTTTTTCAAAGATTTGTGTAATATATGGCAAAGTACCTTTCCAATTTAAATGGTTAGTCTTGATCTTTTAGCACACGCTGCGTTTTCCAAATTCTTTTCCAGTCAAAAATAAAACTAGGAGAATGTTCTTTCCAAACACTTCAACTCTTGGATTCAACGAAGATTGCAATCAATATAGAACGTATAAACTTACTATTGCATTTTTTACGAATAAATATGACTTTATATGTCAGTCCTATATCATTGTGATTCTCTGATTAGTTCTTTTTCCTTTCTTCCAGTCTTTTGGGATTGTTGACTGTAGAGAGAAGTAATCTAGAATTATACCTCCAGTTTTTTTCGGACCTTCGCAGTCGATATCAGTTATTGATAGTTAAACACCAGTGTTATTATACAGACTTGGGACATTTTAACAAAAATCTGCGTTTGATCCATTCATGGAAAAACATTGTACCTTAGAATTTTAATGCAGTCATTATTCCAAATGAGTTCATTCATTGGGGTGTCAATATCTTGTGGCTTTCAGCACCGGTTTTGTATTTAACAAGAAGAGATACAAGGTTATGATAGAATGGGGACATTTTTTCTAATTGCTTGATACATGTCTTATTTTAAATTGTCATATGAACAATTACATTTTTAAAATATAAAGCCTAAACATGTAACTGGGAATTTCAAGAGAGATATTTTTCCAAGTTGCCTTTGAATCACTTGTTAATCTCTTTATCCATGAAAGTTTCAAGAACAAGGGAATGACGGTAAATGGATCATATTTAAACCGCCTTTTTTAAGCATGATCAAGTCTCCTCTTAAACCTCTTTCATTGCTATCCCATACAAATTTGAAGAGTGTTGTGTTCAGAGTATTAATAATAATCAGTGGTATGTAACAAACACTGGATATGAAAGTAAGTTGTGATGCAAGAAGACTTTTGTGAAATGTTTACCAAACCTACTGGAGTTTTCTTTCCACATTTTTCAAAATGGTATTTATTTTGTAATTTTGGGGTCCCATTTTCGGCAATTGATCCATGATTAGCTATACTAAAGTGAACGCCGAGTGCTTGAACTTTGTTATCTGGAAAGAGTTTCCAATTTAAGTCATGTGTTTTCTTTTGCTTCTCTTTATAAGAACCGAGCCCATAGCTTCAGTCTTCTTTGCATTCAACTTAAACCAGAAAAAGAGTAAAATCGTTCAAAATTTGAAGGATTTCACTAATGTCATTCTCATCTTGAACGAAATTCGTAATGTCATCGGCGTACAAAGCTAGCGTCTTCCTTCTTTACATAATCTGTGAGAGGAAGTTTTATTCCCTGTTTAATTTTGTTTGATTGTCTTCATTTTAGCATTCTTAGGGCTTTTCTATGCCAATTAAATTAAGGGTAATTGAAATAGGGGATCAGCCTTGTCTGACTCCCTTGGTGTCTGGAAAAAGTGTGACTTGACATTGATAGGGTTACTGGTATGTTTTTCTCTTTCTCACACTAAATGGCATTTGGACAGTGAGTTTTAGGCATTTACTCCGCCTCTCAATTTCACACACATCGATTTGCCATTTAACTGCTTTAGCGACTATAGAGTACTTGTGGTTGTCTGTTTGACGTCGGGCGAGTTTGGTGATTGGTACCTAAACAATTGCCGGTCATCAAATTAATCTGTTCACAATGTGGTCACTTGGTGATTTAGTTTGTAACGTTTAGTGTGAATATTGAGGCATTTCCTCTTAAGAGTTCAAATGTGAAAGATACACATGCTTCAAATTTGCCATTTTTCCCCTCCCTAACTACATGTGTGTATAATGAGTTATGGTTGTGTAACCCATCATGCTCCATCGATTCGCTTTCGTAGAGAGGCCGCGTCGCATGCATTGTACGTTCGTTTTTGGGCGAATCTCTGCTATTTAAAAATCCACTATCAGTCATTTTTTAAAACTCAAAATGGCCCATTCTAATTACTAGTAGGAGGACAAATCCCCAACTTATATTATTATACTTTGAGAAGAACATACAAAACTAAAGCATTTTAAGCGTCTTTGAAGATTGCCATTACTACAGTCACTGTTTGGTTTACTAATTAAAGTCGGAACCCAGTTTTATTAGTGAACCCATGCATAAAAAAAGCATAGTCATCACTTTACATAGAGGTCTTTATTACAACCATTTCAATACAAATAGTGCAACAAAATGGAATTTGATGAAAAATAAGGAGCGCGATTTGTTTTACATTTTGAGAAAATCGTTGATAGTGGCTTTAAATAGTACATAAAAATGTAAATTTTGTCACTGATTATATATAAATGTCTTTATATTAAAGCAGCACGATAATCACACTCTTCATTCAAATGTTACAAATCTTTCACTCGACTATGTCTATCGTCCATTAACTTTATCAAATTCCCATTTTCAATCATCGTAGTACGCGGCTATGCCTAAACATCATGATTGCAAAGTTCATGACGTAAATACGGCGGGAAGTCACGTGACAGAAATTAATGATTGCCTGTTTGAAATATATTCATTATACACGAAATACAAGTATGTTAAGACTGCTTTTGTATTGAACGGGTTGATAAGGTTTGTTCTTAGTTCTACTGTCTGACTTCAATTTTAAGAATTTGACCGCGTGCTCTCTTTCAGTTTAGAAACGTAGGTGTTGCTCTGTGTTCGGCTAAGGGGAATATGTACATTCTTTTGGCTATCATAGGATTAAACAAACTTTATTTAAAGCCTTGAGACCTAAAATCTCTGACAGTAAGTCTTCAAGAATGTGTCAATAGATATAAAATTATACGCATACAACCCACAACGGGAACCTACGCTAAATGGGGACAAATATTTGGAATCAAATTCCATCTTTAGTCCCTATACGTGATTTCATCAACCTTTCCAATGAGCTTTTCTTCTTCTCAGGCCTGCTTATGAAATGGTAGTGACGGACCGTGCCAGACACTGTAAAGCCAAAGATCCCTGACAATTAGATTAATCATGTCCCAATGGTTTATGAAGTAGCCGTTTCATCTCTTTATTGGATCTTAATACCCAAGGTATGGCCTATTTCCGTTTTATTTCCGAATTTAAAAAGGGATAGCCCTAAAGTCATATGCTAAAAAAGGACTAAGAAAGTAAAACACGTCTATTTCACGAGTTCAATTGAGTGGTGGTTAAAAACACATGTATAAAGACAGGATTGTTTCAGAAGTCTTTTCATGCACCCATATAATAAACAGTAAGATTGTTGCTCGTGATCTTAGCATAGTTCGACGATTGCTATTATATCTTAAAAGGGAACACGGTTTTGAATATTCGAAAAGAATATTAGAGTAGCACTTTTATTTGCTATTTTATATATCAATTTTTGTTGTATTTGTTTTGGTTTGTATATGCAGTTATTAATATCAAAGGACACAGAATTTCATACGGACTAAAATCATCCACATTTTAGCAAAAATGATTTCATATGCAGAGCATCTACAGAATTGGGATACAATGAAATCACAACATTGTTTCGTATTAATGCGTATATCGCCCTCACAAGGAAGTGAAACCCAGTACGGCCTATATGCCATCATCTTGCAATACACATGATCATTGTCACTTTCAAGAACTGCCACTATTAATCGTTACAGAATTTGGGTTAAATACCATTTGAAGATCATTTTCATTTCATTGACAAACTGTATTAACAGGTTTACAGTCCCCATAAAGGACTTCTGTTTTGGGTCCAATTAGTGCCCGTAATCTAACCGTTGTCTAGACTTTTCCAATGGTTTTTTTCGTTAGCGTAATAGGAAATCCATTTGGTTCAACAATGTCTCTGCAGGTTTTTTGCTCAGTATTGTTGTCCAGGTCCGATAATTTTTTAAAGTATACATTTTGTTGCCGCAGGTCTTGCTCTTCATATTCACACCTTGCTTGTAAAAGGCGTTAAAAGGCTGAGATAATAACGCCCGAAGCACCGCAAAACCCCAACCACTGCATGTTATGGCGTTTTCAATTGGCATTCACTGCAACTGGACAACATAACCCGTCGGACCACAATCAAATATTGCAAGACTGTATGCTTGCTTTCTCCTCATTAGTCGAAAACCATCTTTGTGTAAAATAAATACACACTGTATTTTGCATTTTCCCACAGTGACCCACACGCGCTTTCAAGCCAAAAATGGCTGATCATCATCCTCCTGTCCACTAAAGTGTCAAAAGCTTTCGTAAAAATCGTTCCAGGAATCAGTTCTCATCTTTTCCCCTGTCATGTTAGCGAAAAAAAATCAATGTGACGATAGCACCTTCATTGGAGTAGGGGTATGGCCGTCAGAAGGCGAGGGGTAGGGAAGAATAGTATGGTACATTTTTTTAGAAATATTCTGCACCGCATGGATCTAAAACAACAGGGTGTCCCAGAATGATTATACCCACAAATATCCAACATTAATTATTTTTTTGGCCATGAAAACACATGATATTGGGTTATCTGGTATGTAAATTAGATTTGGCATAATTTCAGCTTGCGTAAGATTGTAGATCTTGAAAGTCGGGCTTTGCAAACCGATGATAGTACCATTTTGCAACATGGTGATTTCCTCTTGAAAGTTGAAAAAAAGGATTTCTGCAGGCAGATAAGAAGCCATCCCGTTGGCACAAAACATCGGAGTAAAGGTAATTTATTGTCTTCATGCCTTCTGCTTCTCTTCTTCTCAAATAAATAAATGCTGCTGTCAATCAAACTGATAAATATTGATACTTAACATCGTTATTTGTATCTGAAAGAATTGTCGCTCGTTATGTCAAAATATTGTCACTCAAAGGTCTAATATCTTTCACAGCTTTGTTGCAGAATTGGCGATCAACTTTCCTCACATTGTAGCAATGGCTAGAAAGGACTTGGCGCTCTCTAGGGAATCTCGCAGCAATCGTCTCTTAACTCTCAGTAACTTTGTCTCCCATTATCTTTTTGCAATGAAAGACGCTCTGCTGCACCGTAAAGTGGCGAGCCATTTTGTTAGGTTCCCTCACTTTCTAACCAATGTAATCATTGATTTGCCTGATAGCGTCCATATAAACAACACTCATTAACTATTCAAAACTCCCTCCAAACTCCCAACGATAAGATGTGTTTCATTTGTAACAAACATGACCACCCTTTGTCATGGCATGGATAATCAACTATGAGTTAAACTTACAGCTTTTACAATTGCTAAGAAAGGGGAACAAAATAAGTTGAAAAGCAAGAGAAACTAAATGTTTGTTTGTTTTCTTTTAACATTGCTATACCTATTTACACTTTGGTCGTGAGGAGACGAAATCACCACCTCTGACACTTTGGACTGTTTCTACCTTTTGGATATCCCGATTTTTACTGATCTAAAATACTTTTGAAATTTTAAAGTATGCCTAATTTGATGATTGCAACAAAACCCCCCATATCATCCATTTTATTAGTTAAAAAATTAATATATTCTAGATATTTTTGGGTACTAATCAATCTGGGCCACCCCGTTGTGCTGCTATACTAGACATATATTTAAAACTGCATGCAACTCCGATAATATTCCTACGTTTTGAGCGCAAAATTGGATTTTTTTCAGTTAATTTTTCTGGGAAAATGCCCCATTTGACGGCCTCGCGGACTTTCTGATTCATTGTGAGACCGTTAATCGGTATGAAGGTACTTATTTTGGTATCACTAGACGCGGAGGACAAAAGCTTTTCCACTGGTAATCAACATCCTAAGCATCGCTTGATGGTAAATTCCTGAGGGATGGAACCGCCCCCAAAACCCCGTGTTAAAAAAGGCCTTGGTAGACGATATTCACAGCAATTGTCAGTTCACGTTATTTTAACTTAATTTCCAAGAGATAATTTACATGAGTTTAATGACGCTATGCAAATAGAATTATGTTACACGGGACTTTGCTTCTAAAGCTCACGTTTATTTAACCTTATGTAATACTTTTAAGTGGAATACGCACAGTTGTGTCCCTGCACAAGATTAAATGGGGTTCCCCAGTTTTAGTTTGAGGAAAACAACGTATATTTATTATTAGTATATGATACCCCTGGGAACCCGTGGATTTAGATTTGGACGCGGCTTTAACCGTGTTGACAAAGGTGTGTCAGGTTGTTTTATTGCTCATTAGCTGCTAGATTCCAAGTATGTCAAGTTCCATATCTTTAGAAATAGTATCAGCAGTTGCAGCCATATGGAATTAAGACACACGGTAGTGTGTCAACCAAGTTTTAAATAAAACAACCCGAAAACAAGAAAACAGCAAAAAACGCATTAGAACATCCCTGATACAAGCGACACACACCGTGAGTATATTAACAGTAACAAACTTCCCTTTGTTTGACGCGTGTTGACGAGTAAAATCACTAGGTGGGAGTATCTTTAGCAATCGCTTAACTACTCGTAATACAAAAGAATAGCACGTATTTCAAACATAAGTATATATGACACATTTCATCAGTAACATATGATTTAAAAAAACGGACACGACGAGTTAGCAATGCTTTCAAACGGTCATTTATAACGATTATTATAATAAATTCAACCCATCGTGTCACCGAAGGAAAAGTTTTGGACAGCGTCGATTAGTTGGGAGAGGAGGCAGAATGTGTGCCCCGATTTACCTGTTTCATGAACGAACTAAGATAATCTGGCCTTTCATGGTCACAGAGAGTGCAAAGACTTTTGTGTTCCTTCGTATTCAAAACAGGGGCGCTCAAAAGTCAGTAACATTCAACTCACCTATTACATTGAATATCTTTGAATCATACGATTAGTAAGAATGTTTTGAGAGTTAATGTAGCTATAAATGCGTTTACGTTGACTTGAATGCTTTCATTAAGCATAGAATTGTTTTTTCTCTGCTATCGGATTACATGTTCCAATAGATATAGCACGGTATTTTAATTTCCACCCACAATACATCCCTCTCATTCAATGCCAATACATTCGGAAAAGTACTAGAGGTGACACGATGGGTTGAATCTACTATAGTGGCAAATGTGAAACGTAAAAAACGGTCTCACAGACCTACAGCCTTTATTACGAAATAAATACTGGCAAAATTTAGTACATGATTTCTATTTATCCTCATGATGTGCCTTTTACTGTTAACATTGAAGGTAATTGACTTTATACAAAGAAAATGATGTTTTACGAGATTCTTTTGTTCAACATCACTACTGAACCCTCACATACTAGCATATACAACAATTTGCATGTTAAGCCATAAGCTTCCTCCGTGGCACAGCGGTCTAAGCCATGGACATTGTTGATTTTACGTTTGGATTGTCTGTTGTTGTCAGTTCGAGCCCGGATGTGGCCCACTACTTTCTGCATATTTAAATTATGCTGGTATTGAGTTCGGAATGGAAGTATAATAACAAAAACATTTTACAAGGAGGTTGAAACATGCCCATTGGCCAAATCTTTCTTAAAGGAAATATGTCAAGATTTTTGTCAAGCTCAGTTTGACTTACATTCATAAAATATATGTACATACATCACGAATTCCCGAAAAAATAATACAATTTGATGTAAAATTAACAAAATAGAGGCATTTTACTTTTTGCTTTTTTGACATACGAAGAAAACGGGCAGATTTTTCGCCACGGCTTCATTGATCGAAAGAGCCCAATGTTACGCCTCGTGACGTCAAAGTGATGACCAAAACTCGTGTTGACTCGAATTGTTTTGCTGACAATTGTATATTGATGGATTAATAAAGTAATAATACATTTGAAAATAAGTTACAGGAATGACATAGTTTGTTTCATTTCGGGTTTGTGTTTTGGTTAAATGTCTTATTGATAGTGCAACACTGCGATAGTATGATGGTCACGACGACGTAAATTATGGTAGGTCACTCACTTTGAGCGTCACAATTTGCCTGCGATTGTGGATTTGTCGGAATCGTTTTCGAGTAAGCAAAGGGCAAAATACTCATCAAATGTGGACAATTTTCAACTTATTTGATTGTCTAGTGTAATTTCCTTTTAAAATATGTAATGTGAGTATTCAGTTATTATCAGGAAACATCAAAGTTGTTAGTTCCATTGTGACCATTGATATGAATGTTCATAACAATAAAATTCCTTTGACGTATTTCGTAAAAACAGACTAAAAGTGCTTACTTTGGACGGAAAATATGACAATATTTATTCAAATGATCCGGTGATTTCACCCATTTGAACCAAAAATATTCCCCATAACTACAGTATAGCAAGTAATATCACAGGGAAAAGCTCTTTTTTTTTCTCTGATTGAAACAGTAGTAGATCATAAAATACAAGTCTTTTCAACTTTTCGCGCCGTGATTTCAAGGGAATATGACTCGCCCTAAGTATAGTAAGTCTCAGTAGTGCTTTATCATTCTTTTAGCAGAGAGGACAATTTCATGATAATAAGTCGAATTAAAGTACTGAAAGTATGATTTTTTTAGTGAGATTTTTTGAGTGATGCTGATTTCAGTTGATAGAAATTAAAAACCTTTCTAAACAATGCTGCAGCACGTTTAAACATTGTAAAATATAATATTTAATATCCTAAAAACCTTATATCTAACATGTTTTTCAAATTGTTTAGCCATTGAAATTGGGTGTTTGTTTAGAGATTGAAACCAAGCAAGCATTTAGAGATTTGACAGGTTAGTACATAAACAAATTTTTAAAACCAAAAAAGAAAGAATTACAAAATTAAAAATATTTCCTTTTAAATACATGTTAAATAGCAGTGTAATATCCAACAAAGGTACAAAAATACATTTCCACCATTTTATGCTCTTTTTAATTCTGTTTTTTTTTTTTTGTGCAAGGCCCAAAAATTGCAGAAGAAACTTTAAAATATGAATATTATCAGTATATCTGTAAGAAGATATAAAACGTAAAAAAAAGCACTAACGTTTATTTTCAACAATTATAATAAATTTTATATAAACTCTCAATTTTGATAGCCCATGGCCTGGACTTTAAGCTATTCATATTTATTATCTATGTTAAGAAGCACGTATAGAAACCCAAATCAATTACCTGAAGATACCGAGAAAATAAAAAATGTGACTGGCACAAACAACTGTAATTAGAAACATTGTTCAATACTTCCCAAAACACTTCACCGTATATGGAAGAATCACACAGATTAAACTAAAGTGTATTTATAACTGTCATGAAACAGGATTGTCTTACAAATTGACCAACTGCAATTTGCACAGTATCGATGTTCACAAAAAAAAAAAAAGAAATCTTCTCAAAAAAAACGTTGGAAACGTAAAAAGTCACCACGTTTTAAAAAGAGTACGGCCACGTTTTCCCACCTTCAACATCCATACAGCCTAAAACACAGTTTAAAGGCTGAGGTGTGAATGTAAGTAATATTGAGTCAAAAGAGTTTTTGCCTCTTCGGATGAGAGGTAATTGCTTTTGGTTAACCAGAGCAGCGGAACCTTCCTATGATGTTCAGTACTGTTCTTCCTACCAAAGTATCTCACAGAAAGACTGACAGTACAAAAAAACCTAACCAGAAACATACATGAACTCTACCGCAGAACTCTATACCAAAATACCTTCAGAACAGTCACTGTCGGACACACATTTTCGACGGGTAACGAATTGCGCCACGTGAATGATGTTACAACGAGATTGGACTTATTCCGTATATTGAATTCCTGGTCCGCCGGAAACAGTCAGATTCATAATACAATTCTGTTTAACTTTTCGCTGGCTGATTTCAAAGGGATATGACTCGCCTAATTATAGTAGTCTCAATTAGTGCTATCATTCTTTTAGCGGAGGGAGGACAAATTCATGATAAAACGTCGAATTCAAGTACTAGAAAGTAATGATTTTTTATTGAGATTTTTTGAGTGATGCTGAAACAGTGATTAGATATTAAATTTAAACAACCTTTTAACACTGCGTGCACCACGTCTCTAATATCAGTTGTAAAATATATATTTAATATTAAAACACATTTTATAGCTAAACATGTTTCTATATATTGTTTATGCCATTTGACATTGGGTGTTTCGAAGGATTGATTTGATACCAAGCATTTAGAGATTTGACATGTTAGTACCTAAAACACTAGTAATTTTTAACCACGTTTCTAAACACGTTTTGCAGAACTCATTATTCCTTTTAAAAATACATGTAAAATAGCAATTGTAATAATCACAAAAGGTTACCAAAAATACATTTCACAATTTTATGCTCGTTTTAATTCTGTTTTTTTTTTGTGAAAAAGCCCAAAAATTGCAGAAACTAAAATCTGAATATTACAGTAACTGAAGAAGAATATTAAAAACGTCAAAAAAGCACTAAGTTGTATGTCCAATTATAATAACTTTATATATAAAATCTCAATTTTGAAGCCCATGGGCCATGGACTTTAAGCTCTTCATATTTTTTTCTATGTTAAGAGCAGTATAGACAACCAATTCAATTACCTGAATATACCGAGAAAAAAAAATGGACTTCAAAAACTGTAATTAGAAACATTGTTCAATAACTCCCAAAACACTCACGGATATGGAATAATCACACACATTAAACTAACGTTTCTTTATAATTGTTATGGAAACAGGGGATTAGGGATTTCTTGCAAATTGACCAACTGCAATTTGCACAGCTATTCGATGTTCACAAAAAAAGGAAATCTACCAAAAAAACGTTGGCAACGTAAAAATCTACCAAGTTTTAAAAAAGAATACGAGCCACGTTTTCCCACCTTCAACCTCCATACAGCCTAAATACACAGTTTTAAATGCTGAGGTGCTGATGTAATAATATTGAGTTCAAAAGAGTTCCTCTTCATGTGAGGTAATTGCGGTAACCAGAGCAGCGGGAACCTTCCTATGATGTTTAGTACTGTTCTTCCTACCAAAGTATCTCACAGAAAGACTGGTACAAAAACCTACCCAGAAACATACATGAACTCTACCGCAGAACTCATAACCAAAATACCTTCCAGAACAGTCGACTGTCGGAACACATTTTCGACGGGTAACGAATTGCGCCACGTGAATGATGTTACAACGAGATTGGACTTTATTCCGTATATTGAATTCCTGGTTCCGACGGATCTGCACTCGAACGGTCTCTGAATCGTTGAATTAAAACCAACAACACGAAATCAAGCAAAAAAAAAAAAAAATAAGCAATATCAACTTGAAAAGTATTCAGGTCAGAAGAAGACGGCCTTTACACAAGAAATAGGAATACTAATTGCCAAACTCACTGCCGATATAACCTTAGCAAGAACAAGTGCAGTTTGGAATTATTTAAATCAACAATTTGGTCTGATGATGATGGTTGCTTTAATGAATTACCATGAATGTTCTATAAAAAAAGAATTCGGAATAGAAGAAATGGGACCAAGTTTGCCAATGGGGCAGACGCACTTGAGTATACTTGGTGCTCTCTTTACATTTATTAACTTTATATGGCTCGTACTCTTTTTTAAAACTTTGTGGATTTTTACGTTGCCAACGTCTTTTTGGTAGATTCCCTTTACCGATATGAAGAAGCGCAGTACCAAGGTCACAGGTGGGCTTTTTTAACACTAACGTATACAGAGCTTTTTCGGCGTGTTATCATTGAAATACAACGAGAATGACTTTGGCAAAAATCACTCAAACAGAGAGGTTACACCACAGAATAAATAAATAAATAAAAGTGTAAACCTAAAGTGTGTAGTAACGCGAATCTTGTCTATTTATATTTTTAAACTAATCATTTCTGATGAACCAAAAAGTAAAGCTTGTTATTTTATTTATTTATTTTTTTTTTTGCACTAGGCACGTTTTCGCATGACTACAGGTTATGTCTGGCATTGGTGTTCACTGAATACCGTAATAATGTATTATGCAAATGGCAAATCTGACGAGCCTCACGATACACTTTCCCTTTAACGTTTGGTGATTAACACGGTCAGCATAATTTCGGGAGAGCGTGGCCTAGCGGTTGAGGTGCTTGCCTGTGGCGCAAATGTACCAAAAAAGCCAGGGTTCGATCGAATCCCGGTGGTGTCACTTACTGGAATTTATTCGGGTGCACAATTCTGGATTTAATCTGTATACGAGCTATTGATTAAATACAGAATACTGCTCTCCTCCATGGTTCACTTGGAATTGGGCAATGAATCATGAAAGCATTCCGTCCTCCGGAGGGGACGTTAAGCCGTCGGTCCCAGGGAGTCAGGGAGTACAGGGAGTCACAGCTGCACATGTACATCGCAGTCAGTGTCGAATAAGAGTAGGGTAAGGAGTGTTAGGAGCGTCCGTATCATAGATATCACGCGGCCCTGGACCAGCTTGAATAAATCCTGACACCACCACAAGCCATTACCAATGACTTGTGGATACGCTAAGAAGAAGCATAATTTCAAGTCATTGCTTTATTTTTAAGACAAACTTTGTGTAGCATTCAAGAAAGGGTGTTATTGCCTCCCAAATTGTCTTTGCAAATTGACTTATGTCTCCGCAAATTGTCGTATGTAGGTCCATAGGTTTACTTGAATCTATTTTATCGTAAGTGTCATTGGATTGAAAAAATGTTACACAGAACGAGAGATGCGTGGTTCCAGTCAAATGAACTCTTGCCCTGTAGACTATGGGACGTAAACCAAATAACCAAATGTATAACAAATTATGTTGTCTCCATCGGGGAAGGGGGGTCCTTAGGAAAACCAAGTGTAACTTCATAATAAATTATTACAATCATATAACGTCTGATCCCGCAAATAAAACTTGCACATTTTCTTGAAAAATGAATGAAATGTCACCTCGATTTTCTTTCCCTAATATCAGTGACCAATGGATACACTTATACGTCAGCAAACAATGGAGCTAAAGATATTCAACGATTTGCCGGGTATGGGGTGGAGAATACATTTAACCTTGGTGGGGTCATTTGTATAGCGCTATGGCAAATTACATTTCATTCTCATTTTTCTCAGAATAATTTCCTAGGCACTTACTAAAATTTGTGTTGCAATAGATCAAAGTCTATATTAGCGAATGTGTCAGTGGTTTAGTTTTGACATCGTCTTTAGTGCTCTTGACGGTGTTAATATGCACAAGGAAGAACCACACCCATGACATCGTTTCTTTACACCGTTGATAGTTCCCATATTCCGTATTTTTCCATTCACTTCACATAGGCTATCGGAACCTCGTGTCACAGCGCATTGCTCATTCCGGGTTTCCCCTAATTCTACATGCACGATCCCGTGCAGTAATTGGTTGGAATAGATATGATATGAATTATGCATGGTGTCACGTCGTAATTAGGCACGTCCTTGATGTGGTTGGTGGTTTGAGGATTCTTTCACAGTTCTACATTAGCGTATGTAGCGCAATGAAGTAGCGGTGCCATGCCCGGCTGCAAACCTGGACTCCTTTATAAATATTGTTGAGTGGCCCGGTAAAAGTTTGTTCGTGCATTGTTAACCTATATGGTTATTTTTACCATGACCATTTCAGTTAGTGAACAACTGCCAGGAGTTTGGCGGTAGTTGAGGCTAACATGTTCCTGCGGAAAGCAATATTAACTTGCTTCATTAAATTTTTTTGCTGGATTTAAAATTTTACTTTATAATTAAGTTGATTCGCGCGTCTACTAACACACAGATCGATATTCAAGCGTGGAACATTCAATCATTTCTTCACAATGCGTTTTTTCTTGATGCTGATAGATAACGCATGAATATGGCCTGTAATCTCCTAATCCAAACAATCAAAATGTGATGAATTAATAGCACGACCTTGAAATTGCTATGTATCGCGCATTGACGTCATTGAAGCGTTGAATTTCAAAAAGAAGAATGTTTAGCACTTTTTAAAAGACAATCAGACATTGAAGATATAGATATATATATTTAAAGTTACTTTATGAGGAGAAGTAATAATAGCTTTAAAAAAGCTGAAGTTGTTAACCCTCGTTTAACCCTCGTCTTTCCAATCCCCCTACTGAACTTTGCTCCTGTGAGCTAAGATGCCAAAATCTTTCGCAAAAAAGCTTCCGGGTAATCATTTTCTCATCCTTTCCGGTCATTTTAGCGAAAAAAATGTGAAGGTAGCACCTTCACTGGGGTAAGGATATGCCGTCAAAGTCGAAGAGTGGGAGTGAGGTGGCTGCCACCCAAGGCTAGTTTATAGTACATTTTTTGAAATGTATGGCTATAAAACTCTATATTTGTGTAAAACTAGTCAATTGCTATCATTTACAGCTGGAAACCGCATGAAAATCCCACATTCCTACTTTTCCTGTGGAAAATGCCAATTTGGCAGACTGTGACGCCATACTAGGTATGTTAGTACTTATTTTGGTATCAATGGAAAGAGGAGGAGCATAGCTATCCACTGTTATCGAAATCATAAGCATCAGGTGCTTTATAACAAATTAACAAATTCTTGAGGGGTAGTAATCACCCCCCCCCCCCCTTGGTAAACCGTGTTACAAAAAAGGCTTGGTGAGACGAGGGTTAATCGGAATGATTTTCGTTACAGAACATCCGATTCCCGTAAATTTGGTACCACTGGATAGCCTAGAGCTTTCCAGTGGTATCAAAATAAGTACTGTGACGTCACATGTTGAGGAAAGCATGATAATACTGGATGTAGAGTGGAAATTTGATATTTCGCAATTTTACTAACTCGCAAACATTATTTTAGCACTTTGAATATAGAAAACTAGTCATTTCTTATCAAGCATAGCCAAAAACTGCATTAAAAATATGATCCTGATTTTTTTTGTGAAAAAATGTTTTGTCGCTATTCTACACTATGTACTATGGACATTGAAAGAACATGTCCTAGTTTTGAAATATTAACTACTTAGTTCTCCAAGTAGACAAGGATGTATATTTATTAATCCATCCCTGGAGATGGCCAGCGCATGTTAGTGTTGAAAATAATGTGCGTTTGGCCGGATTCGAAACGGCGACCTTCGTATTACTAGCACGACGCTCTTGCCAGCGGAGCTATCAAGCCAGGACCGGTAGAGGAGCAATTGATATTATCTATAGGTGTTAGGTCCGAAAGGTGCCCTTCGCTTTCCTAGCGGATATCATCAGAACAGTATATTTGCATATACGATTTATATTTCTTTTTGAAATTTTAACTACTTAGTTCTCCAGGTAGGCAAGGATGTATATTTATTTATCTTTCACTGGAGATGGCGAGCACACATTATTGTTGAAAAAATGCGCTTCGCTGGATTCGAACCGGCGATCTTCGTATTACTAGCACGACGCTCTTGCCAACTAAGCTATCAAGCTGGGGCTGGTACAGGAGCGATAGAAATCATCTATAGGCGTTAGGTCCAAAAGGTGTCCTCGCTTTCCTAGCGGATAGCATATTCCGTACGCGATTATTTTCTGTCCAATAGGATTATTTCTTCTCGATTTTACAGGCAATCCTGAAGCAACAATAATAGCGATAAAGTACATGAATTTTAAATAGTAGAATTCCTATTCAGCAAATTGTTTAACTGGGACTTTTGGTGCAGATGTGATGTCACGCGCATGGTGCAGAAAGTAAAAGGACAAAACTAGATGACCAACTAAACGGGCAATTAAACCACAGGGAACACGAAACACTGAACTGTCGAACCAGACGAAAATGTTGTTCAAATTAATTTTCAGACAGCTCAAGAATAGTCAATCTCAGTACCTTTAGAAGAAAGAAGAAGAAGAAATAAAAAACAATAACGCCAACGGTATCTGCACTGTTAAAAATGTTCTTAAAAAGACGGCGTTTTAAGTTGTTTTAACGTGCAAAAACTGTAAAAGGGACTCGAAACGTGCAAATATCTGTAAAAAACGTCGTTTTAACTGTTGTGAGTCCCAGCTGCCAGTCAAAACCCTGTTATTTTAATGAACATTTTTAACAGTGTGTGGTTTGAAGAAGTCAAAGAATAAAGAAGATGAGACTTTCCAGTGCAGCTTATATCTTAATATGTATAACACGTCGATGAAAAACAGGTTTTCACTTGAAACTGTTTAAATAGGTAATTTTAGGTAATAATATTGTCTACGGCAGTCTATGAAATGTCAGGCTATTTGTAAAAACTTTTTATTTTTGCTATAGCACTCCGATTCCCATTTTTGGTTGTGGTAGTCTCGGATTTTTAAAAGATTGTCTTCCATCTATTGTACCGGCCCTCATCATTGTTTTTACTATGCTTTTACCCACTTCTCTGCACAGCAATCTAAACAAAACTAATTCACTCACTACAAAGTTACATAGAGGCAGTGCTCGCCTTTACATAGGGCCACAGGCTTCAAAGGTCGTTTCTCTTAGCAAATTGTATAAGGCCTCAATTGATAGACTATGGCGTGCAGCTATATTTGGTAACTTTGTTTTTAAACTCATAAATTCATCACATATAGCAACGAAAAAGTTCTGGCCAACTTAAATTCAACAACCATTTAATCTTGTTTTCACGATACGTTTCACGCTGTAGCGGGTAGGTGATAGATAGTACATACAATTTATCTTAAATGCGGCTTTTCAAACCAAAATGCTCCAGGGAGTATTAATAATACTCGCTAAAGACATTGAACCTAAATTTTAGATTCGAAATTCGAAACTGATTTTTGCGTAACTAATGATTTATCCCCGCAAAAAATAAAATTAATGCATAATAATTGAATTTTTCTCGAAATACGATATCACCAGTTGACCGTGAAACTAAAATGTATTTAAACCGAACAATGAACGGCTACTTGTGATCGGTAAGATGGAATTGGAACAACTTTATATTCTTTAACACATTGAATTAAACACACTCTTGTTTTGGAACTGAAATCCTCGTTTATTGTTAATGTGCAATAATAGTTATTATAAGAGAGCCGTGTCCTTAGGCATCCCTTTCTCCCCATCGGTTAATGTTACGACACCTTGTTTGCAACTCAAAGATAATTTATCCTTTAACCCTAAAAGAGCCGGGCTTTTTGGACCCATCTCACCGCCGGGGGGGGGGGGGGGGGGTCAAAAAAAAAAAAAAAAAAAAAAAAATAGTATCTCGGAAACGGATTGATGAATTATCATGTGTGTGGTACCAACGGGTAGCTATGACCCTCCCAAGTCCATTGATACCAAAAAAGTACAAACATACCTTGTATGACGAAAAATCGCAAAATTCATGGTTTTTCGCCATTTTGATCGCAAAAGTTGGATTTTTGGCCATGATGTGTGTCAAAGTGTGCACACACATGCTCTTACTACAAATAAATCAAATAAATAAGATAAAACATAGTGTACTGTATCCTTAGCCAAAAAAAACTGGATTTCCTGATTTCTGTGTAATTTCAATGGGAAATAGCTTTTCTTCGCACGCAGTGCGCGATTACGCAACGCCGCGTCATAACCGTAGGTCCGATTTTGTTTAAAATGGTCTAAGGTGCAACGAGAGAGTTCACATACCAGGTGTCACTTAAAATGTGAAAAATCTAATTTTTGGCACTACATGTCAACTTTCTATCATATGTCCCCATGATGAAGGATTAAGCTGAGAATTGTATCTTTGGTAACAAAAATTTGCATTTCCTTCTCATATTAGATTATATGAGCAAATCAAAATTCAGCGTAGTTATATTGAAATTAGGGAAATTGAAAATCGCATTTTGGTGTTTCACTTTCAAGGCCTTTCTGTAACCAAAACACAAGGTAGCAATCTATTGGGTCTTATCTATACGAAATCGATACATATGACTAATTATATGGGTGCCCCAAAAAGCTCTCGTTTTCACTTAATCGAGCGCAAGGCTTCAAAGAAAAAAGTCATGCAGTTTCGGCGTGAAAAAATAACGAACAGGTGAGATACGACAAAAAATGTCGAGGGGGGGGGCGGATCCCGCCCCCGGGCCTTTTAGGGTTAGACAAACCTGTTGTTTAAATTGATTCATATTGTATTATTCTTGTTCCAAAAATCGGAATATGAAAGATTCTTATTCAGTTGCAAAATAAGGCGAGTGAATTTATGAATATAAGCCTCACGACCCCAAATTGGAACAAAAGTTATTTTTAAAACAAAATATGGTATCATTTGACATTTGCAATAACATATAAAAATCTAAGAAAATCTACTAATGGAAAGCAACGGAATAAGGGCAGAGTTTACACATGGGTGGAAATAGGAAAATGGTCAGGATGTGTAAAACAGTACACCAACATGTTCATCACTTTTCAACGATTCAAAAAATGTAGTTTGCCTTTTCTGCAGCGGGATGTAGTTCGAAAAGGCAAAATGTCTTCAAATGTCTTCAAACATATCAAATGTCTCACAATGTAAAATTTTAAATCCATTGGATGTTCTAAAAACGTCATCAAATTGTTTGTCTAGTTGTACAGAAAACATGCACATAGCTGGAAGATACAACTAGTACCATGACCAAACACTGAAAGCAATCTCAACAGGTCTGGTACCGTACGACGTAGAGGCAATCAGAAAAAAAATATCACACCTGAGAATCTGAACTCCATCTCTTCATCTCGAAATCCAATCCTGTAAATGCCTAAGATAGAGTCAACCAACATTCTGGAGAAAGCCAATTACTGGATATTCCTGATGTGATGGGTGAGGAACGCAAACAAAAAGTGTTCCCTCCAAAAATCACTGAAACAGCTAAGAGACCAGATATCACCATCCTTTCTACTAAAACAAAGACAATGATCATCATAGAGCTGATGGTCCCTATGGAAGAGAACCTATACAATGCATATGCACGAAAGAAGTGCAAATACTAAGATCTAGTGGCTGACAGTGAAAACAGAGGATGGTCTATATACTACTTTCCAATAGAAGTAGGAAGCAGAGGTTTCTGCAATAGAAAACAGTGCATCAACAAATGCCTGGCATCCTTGAGCATTCCTAAAGGAAAAATGAAGGCAATAACCGATACAGCAGACACAATTACACTCAGTGCGAGCTATGTCATCTGGCTAAGCAGAATCTTAAAGACATTCAGACAGATGGAGCTACAGCAATATGCTCTGAGGCAAGTGGAATGGTTCAACGCTCACAAAACCAGTCCAAGTCCAGTCCAAATCCCAGAGACCTCAGTGCACACTAATCTAGACGAAGAGAAAGGTGAATTTTCCCTACTAAATTACCTTCACATAGGAGATATATCAGGAGTGCTTATCTTAAAACGGATAAAAGTAGGCTGCGAAGGTGACAGTTTGACCAGTTCTAATAACATCGTACCATTTTGTAAATTTTACCCCACAACGACCTTCAACTATTTTTGCACCCCATTGTACCAAAACTAATTGTTCTGACCGCTCGGGAAAAGTCTATACCTCAACACTGGATGGAGCTTATCATAGCCATAATTAAAGGCCCATTGATCTGTAATTGATCTTAGAAAGAAAAAGGCTCGAACGACAATATGGCAAGTGCCATAATAAAAATTATGTGTATCCGAAAATTAAAAATTATCAGAAAGAAAATGCGAACATGATTTATCATGCTAGAAAAGATGCATTAGCATGACTCGACAGCGATATTTGGGTAAACATTTCATATAGAATTCCCAAATGTGCGAATGAGGTATTACAATTGACTCCGTCATGTGCTGTATGATGTTGTGCAGTAGCGCTTGACGAAATAAATGGCAATGCCTCATTTGCATACTTGGGACTTCTATATGAAAAGTATTCCGACATTTGACAGACAAAAATCACACCTAAATGACGCATATTAAGAAATGAAATGATTGACTTGTCTCCAAGCCCTCAAGCATACAGTAGGCATGTTGCGCTAAAGATGCCTAGCGTCGTCATTGAGGTTGAGCATTTCTTTGCATCTAGATTTAAAGAGCATCAATGCAGCAAGACTGCTGATTTAAGCAGATGTGATTGAGTTAAGACCCCTTTGAACGAGAATATGTATACAACTACATCATTAACGCGCATATATTATTATATTGTAGCCCATAGGATTTAGTGATGTTACCTAGAGGTAATTACATAAAGTATGAATGCTAACGATCCCAAAATATGAGCCCTGAGTTAATCAAACATGCATAATGAGGGTTATAGATGATCATTGATGTCCGCTCTACTGGTTCTGACAAATATGGTCTGAAGTAGCGAGATGTATTTTCTTGTGCTCCAAGATCGTTCTCCAGTCTGTTGAGCACATTATTATTGCTGAGAGTGTAAAGAATATAACTCAAATCAAGTAGCATCAGAAAAACACTTTGATGTTGACATAAGCTTTCACAACGTCACCATTTGATCATCATGAAAGCCGCTCCTGCATAAGAGCTTTAGTTTAGACAGATTGAAGTTGTTCCCTTAGAGTATTTTCTTCACGCAGTTGTTGATGGTTGTGCACGCATTTTATATAATAATAATGATAATTATTGTTATTATTATTATTTGTTATTATTATTATTCATAATATTATTATTTTGCGATTAGAAACAAATGAGAGGTTGTTTGCTAATCTATATTTTTTAGCTCTTTGCTTCTTTGGATAGGCTTTTAATAAAGGGGGTTAGGTCGAATGTTTAAAAATCGAGGTGAAAATACCTTGGTAAGTGATTTGTTAATAATACAAGATGATAGGAGTAGAAATAAAGAAAGGTTGTCATTAGAAAGAATAAATTAAAAAAACTTATGAAACAATCAAAATGAAAAGAGACGTAAGTCATAAGATTTCTTAAAGAGACCCATGCACATTTCAAAAATATTGCGACCTCTCGTGATTTCTCGATTGTCTTTTGTACTAAGCGCCCATTATGCCTGTCACACAGGGCCGTTACTTGGATATTATGCGCTTTAAAAAATACTCCAAATTTACTTATTATCTTAAACACTAGTCCAAGCATTTTGTCTAAAATGGAAACAATTCGAACCAGTAACAAAATGGCCGAGAAATACAAAAAAGCCAGGGTTATAATTAAATTACATCAGCGCGTTTAGAATTTTGGACCCCAAAGGACCTCGTCACTACTTACAAATGAGGTAACAAAAGGGTTACAATAAGTGTAACATTGATTAGTTACAACAGACCTGTGCAGAAGATTTTATAGTCCGCCGGACTCCATATTCCAAGTACAAACGGCAACGAATAAGCACTCGAATTCAGTGATCTTCACGCAACATTTGTATCACGCTATATTCCGTTGTTCGGCTTCGAACTAGGGCGCCAGCCGACTATATTCTCAATCACACCAGCGTGGACACCTCGATAGTCCCCCTTTTTTTTTCAAAAACAACTACAACGCGTATCATACTATAGATTACCAGGATGAGGAAAAAACAAATTCTTTAAGTACTACATTGAGGGCATGATAGTTTTCAAACCAAGAATTTGCAAACCCGCTGTCAAAAACAAGTTTCCTTTTTTGTAATCTGTAATATTAATTCAAAAAAGTTATTTAAAATCTGTCCCAATGTTTCTTTTACCGCTTTTTAAAAAATGGAAGTGAAATTTTACGATGTGTGAACAAGAGAATATCGTTATATATATAACTTGAAAGAGGAGAGAGAGAGTGTAGAAGTCTAGAGAGACAAGGGTGGCGCTATGTGGTGAAGTTAATGTAAGTACAGAGTGGTCCAAAAAACAGTTAACACTTTTCATCTGCAAATTTCTCAAAAGTGGGTAGTTAGATAGACATACAAAATAGTTGAGGGATTATTAACTACAATCTCTTGTTGGAATCTGGTGAACGGCGTGAAAACAAAGCTAAAAATGACAAAATGACGCCAGTTAGAGAAAAAGGTAAAAAAAACAATTTGAACCACGTAAGTATATGGCAATCTGTGGGTGGGACGAATAATAATCCAAGATTGATACACCCCCATTGAACAATGCACCCGTTATGGGATTGTATTTATAACAACCACAAAGGTAAGAATTTAAGACAGCTCAAATATTTCAAGTCTTTAAAAATAAAACGGCTTGCACTATTCTTCTTTATGATCTCTCCCAAACAAGTGCAAACTTCGAAAATGCAAGCAGAGTCTCGATCAGTTCCATGGCAAGAAAAACATGAACGTATTTTTTCCATTAAAATCTTCCCCAATTGAAATCAACTTAATTATGTAAATAGGCATTTCCAGTTCAGTTTCACGGTTGAGATATTCTTCCCTCATTCATTTTCAAATGGTAAACACTTAACACAAACTTGAAGGGTGTTCAGTAGATTGTTAAGTGAGTAGACCTCCAGTTTTACTCAATGGTATTGATTATGTTAACCATTAAATGGTTGCCCCATAGACTTACGTTTCTTTTTTAGTGTGCAAATGGGTTTTGACCATTTTTTCGCTATATGGTCGTCATTTTGTTATTTGAGCTTTGTTGAATGCCGTTTTCACCAGGTTATAACAAGATATGTAGTTAATAAAATCTTCAAAAAAATCGTGATATGTCCACCCACTTTTGAGAGATTTGGCAGATTATAAAAGTGTAAACCTTTTTTTGGACCACACGTATGAATCATCTAAATGGCTGTAAATTAAAAGATTAACGATATTAATTTATTGTTCCAATACATCTAATTGCTTTTAATCAAAATTAATTCAGCTATTAAACCACTTAAGTGACCAGGGGGTTTTCCACCGTTGGTGCCCACAGGGGGGGGGGGGGTTCCATGTGGACCCTAAGGAAAAAACTTCCCGAGGGTTTAATTTGGGTTGTACCGAAATTTATTACCACGTGTGAACACGGTGAAGGGTCATAAGGAAACCCCAAAATCCGCAATAAAAATGGAATTTTTATTTGGGCTGCAAATTCGGGGCAAACATTGTTTCAAAACACGCGAGAAAAATGGGAAAAAGATGGATGGAAACTTTCAAAATGAGCCGTTGGCTTACATCAAATTTTGACAACTTAGTTTATGTTGATATCTATCTAGAAAGGAAGACTCAAATTACATAATTAACAAAAAAAATTGAAGTTTTAGGGCATCTTGTATTTTTAACGGGTGTTTGCCCCAAAAATATACAATCATTTCCCATAGACTTTGTTACAGTAACGGTTTAGCAACGTCTACAATGAAATGTTTGTTTTCAGACATAGAGGGTTAATTATTTTACATGTTATTATTATGGTTACTGTATATGTATGTGTGAACATATAGCAGCAAAAAAAAAATTTGCTTTGGTCTTTGTTTGTTTAAAGTATTCTCAGTTGACTTCCGTTAGTGCCCAAGGGGGCGGGTTCCATTGGGCCTCATAATTAACTCATTAACGGTGGCCGATTTTATTTTTTTGGTATATGAAAGAAGCACATTTAAAAGTTCAGACAATTACAAAAAAAATCGGCGCCCGAAAAAAACCACGCGTAAGCGGCCCAGCGCGAAAAAAACATTTGGAGGGTCCCTAGACCCCCCCACTGGGTCACTTAGTGTTAACTAAAGGAAAATATTCTATCTTTCATATTTACCAATGTACACCTAGTTTTAAGTGTATCGTCTGAATTAAAATTTATTTGAAAATGTTATGGAGAGTATCAAATAATCAAATAAATAAAACATCATTTTGATTACGAATTTTAAATTTTGTGTTTGTTGTAATTAAAATTTTGCTATATTAGTTAACTTATTAAACATCTGTCGCTATTTAGTCGACACCCAATTCCATCATATCTCCACTTTTCTAACACGTCAATAGTCTTGTCACGCTTTTTGGTGACATTTGCAGTCAGAGAGAGAGAGAGAGAGGGGGACGGGATAAAGTTGCCTAAATAAGAAATGAAGTCAACACATGGTGGTCTGCATTAAGCAAAACACAACGGACAGACGATATACCCAATGAAAATATAAATATAGTTGTGTAATTGCTCATTATTTTTTGGCATTTGGCTTTTACCGTACCGCCTTGCTTGCTATTGATTGAATCACATGAAATGTAGCCTGTGATTTTCAACACTCTATCGGATAATTAATAACACGACCTCGCGAGGAAAATATAGCATGCATCATATAACCACTCTAGGCTTCGAATATATCATTTGTAGAATCTTACACATGTTATACCGTATATTTCAATGAATTTTGCACTTATTAGGGAACAATTGTTAAGTAATGAATAACAGGCTCAATAAAAGTGAAATGGAGTCACCTTTCCTGACATTAAGACACACCGTTAGTCGAATCAAGTATATGATTTTCAAAAGAAATCTCGTAGCATCCTCTTGATTCGAATGTCACATGGTAGGCGAAAAAAACATAGTTCCATAGCGCTAAAGTGAAATATTTAGAGACGACTACCTATTTCAATCAACAAATGATTTCCATTTCAAAGCTGTTGATACTTTACCAGAAGTGCTTAGGTACTTCAGAGTAAATTTAATATGATTCATGGATGGTTTGTCAGACATTGTCACTGCCAATCTTGATTTGCCATGTTAGCTGCTAACATGAAACAACATCATCTTCATCGCACATCATCATCATCATCATCCATCATCATCATTATCATCACATCATCATCATCATCAATCATCATCATCATCATCTCATCATCGACATCATCATCATCATCAATCATTCATCATCACCATCATCATCACACTTCCATCATCATCATCTTCTCATCATCTCATCATCGGAATCTTGAGCTTTTCTATCCAGATTATGCCTATGCCAAGGGTGATCCGTATCGCATCTAACTTTTGCTTCTTGGATGTCTCATTTCCACTTTCTATGTCTCCTGCCCATGCCCATTTATTTTTGCTTCAACTGCATGGTGATGTCTGTGACCTTGAGTCTTGGTATCTAATAAATCCACGGCCTTTCTTTTCCTTCACGCTTGGTGAGCCAAGCAATAATCTTCCTGCTATGTTGGGCCTACCTCCATTTTTACCACCTCCATTTTGTGTGTCTTTAGCTGTGTCCTGCACCATAAACCATGCAGGCAACACACCTTGTTGAACATTTTTCGTTTCAGGCATAGTTGCATGTTACTTCTGGCCAACCTCAATCTTCGTTTTTCCAAAGGCACCCCCATCCTATCTTATCCTTTTCTTTAATTTCATCATGCTTCATATTGATGACTTGCCTCAGCTAAATAGATGTATCTTCCTTCCTCTAAAGCAGTTGTTGATGCAATAGTATCTTGTAGTGTGACAATGAACATGGTCTTTGTTATTCTGCATGTTTACGTTAATCCACCACGATGCTTTCACAGTGTAAGTTTCCCGCATGTTTGGGTCTAAGAAAAAAACAAACAAACCATATCATCTGCATATCGGAGATGGCCTCAGACTTTTGTGGAAGCCCTCTGTTGTCCCATTAAGCTTGCGAATGATGCTTCCAGATCATCATGAAACTTTTTAGGCGACATAGTGTCTCCATGCTTGACCCCCTCTTTGAATATGATTTTTATTGCTTGATTTGTGAATTGGGAAAGGTAGCATTGCCCTTTCTTAATCCATGGTCCGATCGGCGAATAGCCTCGTCCTCAGGGACCCCGATTTCCACCGGAAGTGGTCATTTTTTATATCAGAGAACGTAACTATTTTTCCCATTTACCCGGTGAAATCTCAGGGCTAAAAAAAAAGTTTGGTTTGGGGTGTTATGAGCGAAAATATCCCCCATTTTGGTCGCCCAATCTTAATTTTACACAGCACTCCCCCTTTTAAAGGGAGAATTTTTTAAAAAACAAAAATTTTTCACGTCTTAAAGATCTCACTTTTAAATTGGGTCATCTCCCTTGAATTATTATTATCTATCTTTGTCAATGCTCTGGTCAACAGCGCTTGGAGCACAGCTGTAGTTTCAATGTTGTCAAAGGCTTTCTGATAACCAATGAAAGCTAAGCACAGGGGACTTTGGTATTCATCCGATTTTTTCTATCAGCTGATTGATGACGTGATTGTGGTCATTTTGTGGAAAATCCCTTCTATTTTGCCTGTTCTCTGGGGATGATTTGACTCTAGAGTTGTAGTTGAGTCTGTTTGTGATATTGGTAAAGAGCTTGCAATCGAATTATTTGAAGTGATTGTTGGTCTGTATTTGCCAAGGTCATGAGACTCCCCTTCTTGTGGATGAGAAAGATTACAGTATTGCTCCATTGTCTGAAATCGTGTCCTCATAGATGCTCTGCGTATAAATAAGATTGACATTATTTTGGCAGACAAGCAATAAATATAATAATCACGTTTAATTAATCTCGTATCGTAGCAGGTAGGCTGAATTGCCAGAACATATCAACAAATTAATCAACAAACCAATGCAACTTCAAGCAGCAGCTTAATCAGTCGCCATGTATGCAACATCCAAACAAATACACACCGATAGGAATTGAGAGCTTTCATGTTTTCTTGCCCATATCAAATTGACCATGACGAGAGTGGTAATTCTGAGTTCAACCAACTTATGTACAAATTAAATCCAGAATTGATCCGTGAATAAATCCAGCAAGTGGCCCACCAATTTGAACCCGGTACCATTGGGTCCAAAGGCCTCTCCCTAACCATTAGACCACGCCACTCGCTTATAGTGATCGATGTTACCGTGCTTAACAATTTAACACTGGTAGCGACCACACAGCTGGTACGGGCTGATATTCATATCAACATTACCTAACGTACAGTAGACTAAGGTAAATTCAGAGAAAGCAAATGTTGACGACTTCCTTCAACATTGAGAAGAATGAAAGGCAGATTCACCATTTTTGATGGAATTAACCATGAAGTGAGTCGTACAAGTCGTACATCAAAAAATTGACCCAAAAAAGAATAATACGTAACTGGAAAAGGAGCTGAATGCCAAAGTTAAATGTTTACCAAAGGGGTGGCTATCCACCCCTTCTGTAAATTCGTTCTTATAGATACCTATGGTGTATGACTACTAGTGCGAATCAGAAAGTATAGCACTTTCAATAGGAGGGAACGCAATTTTGGCAAACAAATATTGGTTTTTTTAGTAGCGTGTAAAAGGAAATATTGTCCGGCAGGAACCATAGTGCGGGCTCCATAGACGACAACATAATAAAGCGTGAAACTATGTTTGTGTGAAGAGTCAACTGATCGAATTGAGTGCCCTATTCATTAACGTTGTAGCCGGACTTTAGTCCGTGATGACTATACTCCTTACCAGATCTATAATAGGTAAAACTAGTTTTACACTGTTAGATTAGCTCCATTTTGTGTTAAAATATTATTTTAATGTTTCTATTTTAACTTCAAAAATGTAAGGCGTTATTTACTACATACAAAGGTGTGCAAAGAGTCGCACAAAAATGCCAACTAAATTTTTCGAATGAGTCAACTTGGTTTTATTGCAAAATATGGGGGTTTCTCATGATGTCATTTATATAATCTGATGCAATTCAAATGATGCCCATTTATATGTAAAACCCCATTGGTCACTATTGTTTAGCTATGTTTATGCATGATGATGTGGAAATACTAATTGTCGATATCCCCCCCCCTATATAAGGAGAGATTGGAGAATAACAACCTTTCCATCCAGTTGTTTAGTTGTGATCTCTATCATGGTAGATCAGGGGCAGTCCAATTTATTTTATATTTTATTTATAACATTGGCTTTCGCCAGGCAGAACAACCCAATATTGCTATATGCATTAAATTCAAGGGACGCTTCCAGACAAAACGGGGAAAGATTATGGGAAGAAGTCCGAATTTAGATGCAGGAGGAAACCGAGTGCTCGGAGAAAACCTGCGATGACGAGTATGGATCGGCAACCAAATTCACATACGATGCTAGCTCGACCGGGAATCGAACCCGGGCCGCATTGGTGAAAGGTGACTCGACTCGACCGCTACAACAACTCGCCCTCCGTTATAGTACAGAAACAATTATATCAGGGTGTGAGTAAAAAAGAAAATGACCCTGATTGTATCCGCCATTTTTAATTTTCAAGTGAACATATCTAACACATGTGGTATCATCTGAAATCTTTGTTCATTATCTTTAATTGCTGGGCAAAGATCATTCACATTCTGTTCGGTATAGACCGAGTTACAATCATTTGAATCAGTTTCGTTTTCGCTCTGTCCACGGATCACATTAAAATGAACGGCGTTCAGGGAAGGAAATCAGTGTCCAAAAAAAAATCGTGGGTCAGGATCAAAGTGTGGCGCTAATTAACCCCACAAATTCAGTCACAATTTACCATCGATGCCCTCTTCCTTTTCTATGTCCTTTCACTCATAACAATCAATTGAAAAATAAAATAACTTGATACAACTTATCAGGTTTTGGAGGAGTTTGAATAATATAACCATATGAAAGAACAGGCATCAGTGACAACCTCTTGAGGTTTAAGTATTGTCTATATTGGTAGACCAAATAAACAACATCTTGAAAAAAGTGTTTCAAATGAATCTTACCATTGTCACTGGCGTTTGCACCATTAAGATAACGCTTTATTGACATAAACATAGACATACCATTATCATCATTTTGGGAGTCATTTGCTTAGTTGGGCGCAGTGCATTCAAATGGGAATCCGTGGATAGGACGAAAAAGCGGACTACTTGATTAAAAAAAAAACTGTAGCTCGGCTTATACTTTATAAACCGATTGGCATTATCGTTGCAGCAATTAACGATAATGGAATATGCTTTTCGATAATAACAAATAGTGTTAGATATATGTTATTTAAAACTCAAAATGGCCGACACAACCCGCCAAGTTTTTTTTTTTACTCACCCTGTATATATAACAGGAGCTGCATGTGCAAGCATATTTCTCCGCTGTCATTTTCGAGGCCAAAAGAGCTTCAGTGTTTGGAATCAAAACGTATTCCAGTTAATGTCCTAAAAGTGGAAATTTAGGAAAGAAGAGCATTAAGTGAAGACATACTGTCATTTTGGAGTCTTCCCTGTGAGGACATATCATCGTTGAACTGTAAAACTCATTTTTTAAATTGTGACACAGTGAAATGTAAGACTTTAAATTCTTGACATTGAGTATAATATCATAGTTGGTTTGGACATGTACTAAATTATTGAACCAATCTAATTAAAATCATTAAAACAATGTTATTATATAAAATCTAGAACATTTGTGCACAAGGCTCATTTCTTTGTGTTTAAAGGGATTTTCTGACCTTTGACGTCCACAAGACGTAACAAATTAAAGAGAGTTATCTTCTCCTACTATGAAGAAAACATGAGAAAAAATACTATATAATACTATGGAAGAAAGGGAAAAAAACGGACGCCAAAAAACGACCCCCTTTGCTTTGACCAATCCATCTGCCGCCCTATAATTGCAAATTGTCAATTCTATCCCTCAAATGGACCGTCCGAGGATATTCCTCGTCGTTTTCTCGAGACAAATTCGCGGTGGCAGTTGTTTATTAATTGTGCAATTGGAAGATTCGAGTCGTAGGAATCGGCGAATTCAGCACGCGTTGCATGCTGGGAAGACAAGTTCGCAAATATACTAATATATCAGTTTGAAATTATTCTCTTGTCATTAATAAGCAGAAAATGCAGAGAAAGTATTGGGACACCAACTAGAGAGAGTAGAGACATTGGTACATTTTGCCATTTATTATCCAACCCAAAGCAGCAATTGTTAAAATAATACCTATGAGACAATATCGAACATGGTCACCAGTTTTAAAAACAACAAGATAATCAGTAAAATTTACATCCAATTTGACCTTGAACCATTATGGGGCTATAGATTAACTCAATGTTGGAACCTAGCATTTCTAATATATTTTTTTTGAATCCTTATTAGGAGACGACCAAGTTAGTGCTTACATAATAAAACACTTTGACTCGATTTCAAATTGTCCCCTGTACTTTACCATTTCCACTTGCTTAAGAAGGGGTCGGAAATTTGTACCCAGCGTCTTCTGATAGTTCTGGCCCCCTACTGGATAAAAACAACATGTAATAACTTTAACCACAACATCTTCATGGGAACTGTTCATTGCCATATCTACCAACCACTATTAGCGTACATAAGCTGTTTGTCAACAGTGTAATCCTACCTTCAGTCTGAAGCACATCTCGTTTAAAAATTATAAATTATTAACAATTAATTATATAATTTTCACTTACTCAAATAATGGATCAAAACGGACATTGTCCGCTAATTGCAAAATACTAATTAATATACCCAGGGTGTCCACAAAAAAACATGGTGCAAGGCAAAAGCGCCCTCGTTGGAGGTGAAAAAAATAAAAATAGGACAAAATTTACCACCATATCACAAATGAAGTCTTGCTTTTGATTACCGTTTACAGCATCAGATTTTTTTTTTGGATCCAGGGGTATGCGCTAATATTGTAAGAGAGGTGTGGTATCAATTGTGCCACTTTTCACCGAGTTAGACAAAGTAAGAGCATCATGCGGATAGGATGATAGGGCTTATTAATTCAGATTTACTCAGAACCTGCAAACTGCACATCGCACGAGTCCATTATCATAATAGTCCGTGCAATTTAATGTGATACAGACTATGGTTATGTATTTTCATATTTGCTTCCTTTCCAGAACTCTTAAAAATTTTTTATTACTTTAAGTCTTTAAGATGATAATAATATTGGCAACGTATAAGCTGAGTGATGCATCTATTTTTATGTTTTTTTTTTTTAAGTTGTTTCTTTTTTTTTTTACTTATTTATGATTTTTATTTTAGAATGTTTAATGAGAAAAAAGACACACTGGTATGACAAGTAACAAGAAAAAAAACCAAAAGCAGCTTTATGATAAATTCTGTCGTATCAATAACGCGCCCTTAATAAACATGCATGATTCGATTGTAAAGTTATCCAAATCATTGAAAGTGCACAATGGTATTTCACCATCTTCTATAATGTTTACCCATATCTCTGGATGGACCAACAAACCATAATTCAAATGCTATAAAACGGGTATTATTCAAAAGCCAAGAGTCAAAACAAGTTATGCCGCATATAATTTTGACAACAACCAATACCCCATTGCATTTCCCAATTCAAAAATTGGTTCACTGGCGGAAAAAATAGAAATGGCCAGCAACGTTGTAAACGTAAATGTCACCCTGCATAGATAAGACAATGTGTTCAGAATTGACCACAGTGACACCAACACAAAGATACTCATTACAATCACTATCTCAAAATATATCGCGGCACTTAATCTATGATTATTTAGGCGTATTTTGACACCTCAATTTATAGGATTGACCCATAGCGCAACGTTACTAACACAAACCAACAACACCGTCCAAACGGACAGTCTGATTTGATTCTGTTTTCAGCTTCGGATAGCTGAGACCATCCTGGACTTGCACATAATCATTGCGCATATAATTTCGACCAGAACTCGTCCCAAGCTGTATAACAAAATATGACGTCACCATGCCGTTGCGATGTGAAGTTTGATCGTGTACAGACCAAAGCAATTGAAAAGCTAAGATATTTATGTATTTTATTATTTTCTTTTATGAATAGTTATTTATTTATTATTTTATGCGTTTATTGCTTGGCTATTATATATTTTTGGGGGGTTTTGTTCTTTTTTTGATCCTGTATTGTATACGTCATTTAATGTTTAAAAAAGTTTAATGTGTTAGAAGTGTAGAAAGGGTGGTATGGCTTGCCAAACGTGTAACAGAAATCAATGCACGACGCGTGCATAGTGACGTAATTGATTACGAGCCAGTAGGGTGATGTGCCCTATGTGTTAAATGCATGCTCGTGCACAAGTTCCAGTATTCACATATGTCAATAGAAACAACTTTTAGCAAAGAGGGAAATTCCTGATTAACTTGCGTTACGCTCCTTATTTTGAAAACAATCCATTCCATTCTTTAGAGTGGCTGCGAATAGGCAAAATCAATTGTATTCGGACACATGGAGTTTCTTACTAGCGACTATTTGTGCACGAAAATATTGTTGGGTGAATGATTGATGAAAACATGCGGACTGTAAATATAGATATCATGGCATGTATATGCCAAGAAGTGCTTATATCAATTTCACGCAACACAAGTATAACAAGTACGCACTGTCAATCAAAACTACATCTTTTCAAATAGGTGTACCATATTAAACAGAATGTCAATCAATCAATATCATGAGTAATAAATACAACAAACGAAGTAGGAGACCACGGAAAGTACAATGTAGTGGGTAGGGTGAAAGTAAGATCTTGACTTTTACAACGGTTGAAATCCATTCATGATCATTCGACTTACCCGAAGCCTCAGAGTTCAAAGAATATTGACACGCAATGTAACCCTAACCTCAGATCCAGAATTATAATTGACATCATTCAGACAAAGAAACCACTGTATTTGGGACTGTGTAAGGGGAGTAAATGAAGATAATCCATTACATGTATTTATCAATCATTTGGTGCACGGAGGTTTGGAGTTTTTCATTGTGTAGTTTCTGCATTTGAGAAAACGTGGACAATCGTAACCAAAGACGTTTCTTTGATGAAAAATGTTGATTTTTAATTGAGAATAAGACGAAGATGCAACATCAAAATGATGACAAAAAGCCTTGAATTGTTGTACATTCAGATGATTATGATATTGCACTGCGAAATCATAGACCACGCCATGGCAAGCCCAAAGGCCATAAAGTATTGCCTTTTTCCGCGGACAACGCGTTGCGCCGTGCCGAGAAAGTAGACAACGCGTTGCGACATTTCTGCCACGCGTTGCGAATTTCAGCCCAACGCGTTGCTGTGTCGGACCAATCAAAAATCATGAATTTCTGTGACGTATTTCAAAAAATAGCCCGACAACACGTTGCTAGATACTTTGCAACGCGTGGCAACCGCCCCGCAACCTACAACGCGTTGCGAACCTTCACAACGCGTGCGAGCTTCACACCGCGTGCAAGCTGCACAACGCCGTGCTAAGGGTAACAGCACATAGGGTCACAACGTTTGCCGCCAACGCTTTGCGATAAAGTAGCAACGAGTTGCCGGACATTTCGGCAACCGCGTTGCGGCGTCAGCCAATCACAATCAAGAAATTCTCTTTGACGTATTTCAAAAATAGATCCAAACGCGTTGCGGCAATACGTTATGACCCTTATGTTTTTTCACAACGCGTTGCAAGACATCCAAACGCGTTACGAGCTTCACAAAGCGTTGTAAACTTCACACCGCATTGTGAAGGCAATAGGGTCATAACGTATTGCTGCAACGCGTTGTGAAGGTTGCAACGCGTTGTGAAGGTCGCAACGCGTTGGTGAGATTGTATATTTTTGAAATACGTCACAGAAATTCCTGATTTTGTAGTGGCCCCCACAACCGCACGCGTTGCTGGAAATGTCGCAACGCGTTGGCGAAATGTGGCAACGCTTTTGTGACTTTCTCACAACGCGTTGTCGCAAATACGTTTATGACCCTTATGGCTTGTACCTTAGCAACGCGTTGTTAAGCTTGCAAGCGTTGTGAAGCTCGCAACACTTTGTGAAGGTTTGCAACGCGTTGCAAAAGTAGCTAGCAACGCGTTGTGGGTCTATTTTTTTTTGAAATACGTCACAGAAATTCATGATTTTGATTGGCCGACACAGCAAATCGTGCGTTGCTGAAATGTTCGCAAGACGCGTTGCCGAAATTGTCGCAACGCGTTGCTACGTCTCGCACGCTTTGCAGCAATACGTTATGGGCCTTTGTGTGCTTGCCATACACGTCCCTTTACGTGTCGTCCCTTGACACCACAGCGCCGCCCATTGTTGAATCCTGGCAAACCTTAGCAAATCTTTTCACTGCCCTAGGGAGTTTATCAGCCACATAATTATCGGCTGGGCGTACGGCGGTCCGGTAGCACGTTAATTCCTGTTTCTAAAATTGAAAGCGTAAATTGAAACCAGCGTTAAAATTCTCAAGGCTGAAATAATACCGAAAGGCATTGTGGCAGGAAAGGGATGCTGCCGCGTAGCGATTGCGTGTTCCCTTTTCCGTGTTTGCGAGCAAACCGAAGTAGCCCGACCCAACGTTTAATTTTCTCGCTAGGTTTCTATAGGTTCGAACCCAATTACGATACATAGGCCCTTATTGAAAACAAAACATAGTACCGGACGCCTTCCTTGATGCCAAAATCTCCATAGAACCCCTTCGTATTCCGTATATATTTTGAGATTTTAGTTGCATTTGCAATGCATTCGCTATGCCGGACTGATAACGTTAATCTCTCGCGCAGTACTCATTTAGATCAATATCTTTTGCAGTCTGTGACCCAGATACTTACTTTCCGGATCGCCCGTAGGCTGGGAGGGTGGGAAACTCTGTCAGATAGCGGTGATTTGTAATTTTTGTACTTGCGGTACCCTGGAGATTGCGCAATAATACTTAGCCTATCGTAACGATTTACCGACCAAAATATTCCTACCTAAAATTGTCTAGTTCGCTGACTAGTTTATAATATAAGGTTTATTTTGAAAAAAAACGAAAAAACGTGAAAAATACTATCCATACCAGCCAATTTTCCTTCCTTTTCATCTGGCTCACAATCTCGATTGCTGCGTCAGTCATGCACACACACGCCAGGCTTACAAAAACTAGTGAGCTAATTGGTCCTTTTTTTGTCAGGAACCCATTTTCTAACATCAGATCGACCCCCTGATTCGTTGATTTCGTGATGGTCCCAGGATACCGCGAACCATTTTTTCTTTCCTTGTTCTAGCTAATCGCAGAGCCTTAACACAGCGCTTTGCTGCTAGAGTCAAAGACGTAAGTGCATGTCTAAAAATGCCGGCCAATTAGCGATGAGGATACGGAATAGGTGGCACTGTTGCCAGCAGTACAGCAGATTCTATGGGAGCGTAAATGTGTGAGACGCACACAACCCACCTTCCATAGCATTTAAAAATGAGACGGCTCAACATGTATCCTTTCGATTATCTACAAGACTGGAAGTATTAAATTCAAATGGAAACAAATCAAGATGCTAGAATTTTTAGAAGATTGCAATTTAAAATATTTTAGGCATAGAACATAGACCTTCCATAAGAACCTTGCACAAGAGTCTGAAAAAAGAAGTTTCGATAGTTTCTGGACAACATTCACCCCGCTAATTGCAAACGTCCTGATGATGCAACTTTGCATCCCTCAAAAGCATTTGAATGTGGAAGGGGTCTTGGTCATCCACTGGTGTATAATGGGCTCATTAACCCCCCCCCCCCCCACACACACACACCCTCCCGAAAACAACAACTTTGCCATTGGATTTTTTTTCAAACCAAAACCTTGGGTACATCAACGTACCACATAAACAGGGGGAAATTAAATTGGTTTGTACCCCGATTCAAAATGGCGGCCAAATAATAATAGAATAATAAAAAAAAGTCATTCCAGTACGATTTCAAGGCAAACCAATTTATAATTCTATTTATGCTTAGGGGAACGCCATGGCCGATTTGATCTTATTGTGATTTTCCACTACAATATGCGCAACATATATCTAGGCAATTCTATACTTAAAATTTTGGGCAAATATTGGTTACACATGGCGGGCGAAAAAAACAGTTGGGTCCACGTGGACCCCTTATACACTTTAAGGTAGGATCATTGGCTACGGCTTCGTGCCCAGATCTTGTTTACTTGTCCTAACTGCTCGGTATTGGTGAAAGAAACATTCGTGCCAAATTTATTTTTTTTCCTCAAAAAGTCCTCTAATGGTTTCATCAAATTCCTCCCATAACTTGATACAGGGACTCGATTTTAGCATATGTATAGGGACCAAAATCGCCCAATCTTTGAAAAACTACATGTTTGATTTATTTTTTCTTAGGTAATATGGGAGTTTATAAATTGGTTGTTTTGTTTTCTTGATGGTTAAAGAACCATCACCTTCATACATTTTTAATTTTTCCATCAAAACTAGAACACCAGGGTCGCATTGATAATTACTAGAAATACTGAATATCCACTTTTCCATCACTTTCCCTAAAGAAGCTACAACCACACCCTTGGTGGATTAATAAAGGGTCATATGAAATGAACGCAAATTTAGAAAAATCTAACTTTAGATTTTTGCAAATTGAGTGTTTCTATTTGAAATAAACAGGTGTTTTATTTTTTTCCATAAATTAGTTTTTTTTCTCAAAATAATTTTTCTAAATATTCAACGCTTGAATTTAAACCAAAAAGCAAACGTGAAGATTTTATGTTTTTGTATATACACCATCCCTGAAGTTTCAGCTTAAAAGACCTTCCATTTAGAGGCTGGGAAAATTATTTTTAATGAAAAAATTAAAATATTCGCGCAGAGGTCATAAATATTGCAACCAGAAATTTTTTCTTACCTTTGCATTTAGGTTCGTTGTTCTTGAAAGAGAGCCTTTGTAATAATTTCACCAGAATAATAAGGCTAGTCATTGTACCTTTGTTCCCAGAGCAGGCCAGTTTTTGCTCCACTGCAAGCGTCTAATGCATTTGTACTAGGGCCGTGTCACTACTTTCCCCCATCTGTGAGATGTTGATATGGTAAACAGCGCTTAAGTGTAATCTCACTCAATATTTTTATCAAGGATTATGGTACCTAATAGGTCTCTGTAAGAGCTTGAAAGGATGAGCCTGCATAAAGTCATAACCAATCTACTCTCTCAGATAATACAAAGAGTTAACGAGTGAAAGTTCACTCTTTAAGAGAACTACAGGACTCCTGAGAAAGACTGAAATTTTTTTTCCCACACTTTCCAAAGATCATTTCCGGGAACAATTGTAATATTTACTTTTTTTTTTTTAAATAAAGTAAATTGCAACCAAAAATTTCTTAAATAACTTCCAATAGAAAAACACTCACCACAAAACAGCACTGTGAAACCCCTAAAACTGCCCAATGACCTAATTGTCATTTATAATCATGGGTGAAGCCAATTAATTTTAATAAATGGTCACAACCCGAGACGCTCTTTATGTTTAACTCTCGTCGGACCAAGGGGGATTACCGGCCAACGGTCATTTGCATCATTAGCGGTGACAAATAGTGAGGTAACCACCTTCAGGGAGGTTCATGGTTTCCTGTCAAAGTCTGATGCGTGTGTGTGTGTGTGGTGGGGGGGGGGTGGTTGCACACCGTTCCTACTTTACTGTGTAAAATGAGACTTTGTTACGTATGCTACTGTAGCAAATACTGACAATATTTGGTATTTTTTTTCTTATTTTTAGAGTAAAAAACATGTCATGCTTACTTTGGCACCGCACCCCTCAATTGCCAAATAAAACCAATTTTCTTGCATGAATGGAGAAAACAGTAGAAAATACCTTGAGTTTTCGAGAATTGCTTCAAATACGCACTTGACGTACCAATATTGTTAAACTTAATAATACGTTTGTAATTTTATCGAGCCAATGAAATAATGTACTACACACTGATACCAACAAGAAATGAATGTTTGTCCTTATTTACGAAAAAATCAGGGGCCCCCACCCCCACCCCTGGTCGTAAATGAAGTAGAAAAACGCTTGGCTGGACGAGGGTTCAGGTAAAATACCGAATAATTACAAACGATCAAAGATGCTTGTAAATAGTAGACCTTCCGTTAACGTACTGAAGAGTCGGCTTTGGATGTGTGCTCCTCTGGAGATGGAAGAAAAAAAAAAGTGTTGAAACATTTAACCTCCTTCTAGAATGAATCCATACCATATTTAGGATAGAAAGCTGCCAGATATAAAGTCACCTGAATCAGATCGAGTTAACACAATACGGTTCCTTGTACCCAAAGGGTAGTTGCATCTTCCGGATATCCCATAGATTGAGTCATTATCCTATTTAAAGATAAATGTTACTTTATTAGCTGAGAGTGAAATGCGGCAGTTGGCGCACCCATTTCCAGGTCATTAGGTCTACCAAACTGATATGAATATGTAAATTACTCTACACTCAAAAGGCAAAAGTAAGTATGTAAAGCTAAAGAGTCTTGGGTGGTGTTAGAAGGGGATGCTCTGATGTATTTCGATAAAGTGTGTCATGTTTTCAGCACTAACATAAAGCTCCCAATCGTTGATGTAGGTTTTGGTATTTTTAAGAGTTTTGTCTTTTAAAAATCACAACTGCCTTAACCCTCGTCCAACGAAGGATTTTCTACTGCATTCACGACCAATGATTTTTTCGTATCCTTTCTTCAAATAAAGTACAAACATAACAATATGACTTCTTAGTGACGTCATAACTGAGAGCTTATTTGTAAGCAGATTTGTAAGCAAATCTCCAAAATCAAGTGGTTTCGACTGTTTTTGCCATTCATGGAAGCTAAATTGGCATTTATTTGGCAACGATGTGTGCCAAAGTAAGCATACACATGTTATTACTATAAACAATAAGAAAATATTGTCAGTATTTGCTTACAGTAACGTCATACGTAACATTAAGTACCATTTTTATGGCATTTTACCTCCAATTTTATTTTTGCTAAAATGACCGCAAAGGATGAACTTACAATTACATAAAAGCCTCAGATCATATTCGTTTGCGTGTTTGTGCGACAGGGAATCCGTTGGGGGCCGAGGGTTAAACGTACTTGTGTAGAGACTGAAGTGACATTATGAGGGAGGAATAGAAGAGCAGATTATTTAAGATTTTTGTAGACATACAGCAGCATTTTGAAAGTCTGTCCCTTATTGACAGGCCAAGAGTACGCCGAAGGCTCTCCACATGCTGAGTCAAGGTCGTAGTTTAGTCAAAAACGTCGCCAACGTTGTAGTTTTTTTTTTTTTTTTTTGCAGCATTGACCGTGTATGAACCGATGGTGAGTTCAATAGCAGGACGGTTTGTAGATATTTTAAAGGAAACCAGAACCCAAAACTCTGTCTAGAGTCAATTAGCTTCAAGTAGTCGTAGCTAGGACAACAACTTCCGGGCTTCAAATATGCATGTAGTTAGGGACAAATTCAATACTCAACTGGCGGGTGTTTTCGGTTCTGCCCGGTTGCGCGGGGTTCAATAATTCAATGAGTTTGCTGATTTACTTAATCCGATTAAAGGATTCAAAAGATTGGGCTGATTAAATGAACCGTCTGAAACCGGGCAGAACCGGAAAACGCCTGCCGGTTGAGTATTGATTTGCTCCCTTAGCCTTTCAAGATGCCGCATGGCGAGTCAACAAGAGAGCGGAGAGTAAACGAAAAGCACAGCTGACTTTATGGGGTTTTACCTAAAGGTGGTGGCATATATCTACATGCTGTGAACATAAGAGGATCAAGAACTAGTTCAAAGTCAAATTCAATAGGGTCAGATGATACACTTATAATAACTTAGCTGCATCATCCTTTCAAATAGGAGACAAACCATTTCAAGGCTACACTGTGACCTCCAAACTGATCTCATAGAATTTAAAGTAATAGGTGTATGATATGTGCTACTAAAGGGTGAGTCAATAAAAACCTTATATTCATAAAGTTTTTTTTTTTTTTCTATTTTAAAATTAAACGTTTTTTGTGCTTGAATGTTTGCTTTGGTTGTTTACAGGAATAAACAGGCTATCAGATTTTTTTATTTGGTGTCTTTCGGACTTTGGGTTCAGAAACTATGTCAATTTTGCGGAGAGTCCCAAAACTATGTTTGGCTACTTTTAGCCATACAATGCGGAGAGACTGACACCGACGTAAATGATAACTCATTATAGGAGAGCCAATTCGCCCATGCAATTTCAGTTGGTATTGATTTCTTCTTGACAAAAAATTATAAAAAAGAAACGAATGAAATTACTATTTACGAGAAAATACAAATATGTGGGCGTAATTTCAAGGGAGTAAGATATATAGCAAAAATTAAAAGAAAGCAAAATGTTTGAAAAGAATTTTAACAAAGGAAAATGAAAAGTTCAAGATGCGAAATATTTGGAAAGAATTTTAAAAGTCAAACTATTTTCAAATAATTTCGAGGAAGTAACATATTTGGAAGCAATTTCGAGAAAGCGGGCCAAGCGGGAAACTCCGGGATTTCATGACGTCAATCACGTTGTCCATGACTCCATGTGCCTGTATGTTCTGTTCGTAATTCATGCGTTACACGATGGCGATACAAAACTGTCCATGGTTGCACAGTGGACCGATCTTTGTTGAGAGAATAGGAGCAGGTTATCGTTTTTAACAATCCTTAATTATGTTTATTCCAAACAAATAAAAAAATCGAAGTGATCATTTTGCTTGTATCGTGTATTTCATGCCCGTTGACTTCCTTCATTTTCTCCCTAGATGAATATTTGACAATCACCTCAAAACAATGAGGTCACGGTATTTCTGTTGTCAGATCATTTCCCACTATCTATGAACTATCCCACTAATTCAAGGCAAGGGTCCGCTCCGTGATTTTTTGTCAGGTATTTTAGGGATATATATACCGATAACTTCGAAAGTTTTCGAAATATACATTTGGCTGCCTACGTCTTGCTCTTTCATTTCATATACAACATACACATGACATCAATTTTCTTTAATATTATAAATTAGAAATGCCAAAATGGAAGTACGATATCTGTATTATTTAATTAAATATTTTACATCTGCAATATAGCTTAAATGTGCGCATTCACCTGTAATTATCAACCAAAAGGTCAATGATTGTATCCTTATCCAGTGAGACGATTTAAAGTAGGTGCCGCTTCATCAGGTGAGAGTGGATTACCACATTTTACGCAAATATTTCCAGGTCATTGAGTGTACCATTTAGGGAAATGAAAATTACTTTTCCACTCAGAACGTAAAAGCAATATCCTATCGCCTACTACTTCATGAAGACATTTTTCAGTTGTCCACTCAATTTTGGTTAGACAAACTGTTATATACGTCAACACCCGAATAGTTCCATCGCGGGATACTTGTTTGTAATTGCTAGCTTAATATACACACAGAGATGAATGCAGAAGTAGATATTTGATATTCGGTATCGGGTCACCAACAGCTGTTGAAGTGAACTGGAATAGAATCGGGGTTGAGGAATTGTAATCATTCAATTAACGCCTAACAGTTTAGCCGATGGATATCAATTAATTTGACAAATGTGTAACAAGAAGGATTTACTCTAATTCTTCCTTATTTAATGGACAAATTACGTGACCAATGACCTGTCAGGATCAGGTTTCCAGTAAAGGACAAGCGGAATATCTCGGAAATCCAATGTGGTATAAATTTGTGAGTGATTCAATAATCTTGGCGGGGTTTGTGTTTCAAAATGCGACATAACAAGGTTTGGCTGGTTAAGAGTGGAAATTATTTACGCAGCCTTGCTTCCCCAAACCGTTTAAATTAAGGCTAAGGTACCGATAAGATAAGAAAAATAAACATCTATCCTAAAGAGTGAATTCTTCTGAAATTGTGATTCCAAAACTCCTTGGAAACAGAGTGCATATACTACATTAATGACAGTTAACCACAGTTTTAAGGAATAGTAAACTTTGTTACACACATACTTGCTAGTGTAATGAAGGAGATTGTACTTCGAATCAGAATATCATAAAACACTATAATTTATTCTGATTCTTAGTAATTTGAACATTATCACTTAAGTGTATAATGTCTTCTGCTCCCCGTAGGGTCATGGGGGCGCTTTGACCCCCCCCCCACACTTTGAAAACCACTTTCCAAAACGGACTTCTTACCATAAAGTTTGGCTCACATAACGTCTACCCAAAGATAATAATATTACTGGAAGAAATTGAAAAAAAAAATTATCGGGTCAGAAATAATTAGGAGCGGAATATTAATTCGGATGTGCAAGAAAAGCGGCCATTTTGTTTGAAATTGATTAAAAAGAAGCAAAAAGTGAGGGGTTAATATAATGTAGGATTTTTTAATGAGACCCTTTTCAGTCCGTGTTTTTACCATTCGTTTCTAAATTGAAATGGATTCGGGACCTATTTTAGGTTTGTGACATATCAGCATGTTATTAGTAAAACAAATAATTAATTTTAAAATTGTCATTTTTATTTGATAGCAGCATAAGTCTACATGTATGTATAAGTAACAACCAAAGGTCAAAGGTCACACATATGCGGATCTTTGTCACCTACCGTTCCGCTCGTTCATAAGGGGGTCAAAGTGGAGCCGGGCTACTTTATTGCAGTATTTCAAAAGTTTGCCATCAAAAGTTGCGCAAAGGAAAGTTAGGCAATTACCAAAAATGGCCAAAGATAGTGTTGCGTTAAAAACAGGACGCGTGAAAAATAAAGTCTTGGACTATCCACACGGACCCTCTCATGCACTTAAGTGTTAACTGTTATTTCATTACCATTATTTTTACTAATGGCACACAAATATTCATCATAATGAGGAGTTGTTTTCGGTCCGTTGACTTTTAGTTAATATTCGTCATGGTTTCTAATAGGAGAGGCCAATATCCCCTCCACCTGGTTACACCAATGAATGGTGAAATGGATAAATTAAACAACCATCAAAGCGGTGTATTTTGGGTTAGGTGAACTGTCTATATTGCGAGTAGAGTGAAAGGGACAGGTTTGACCATTAATATCGCACAGCAAGTTAGGTTACTTAAGAATTTTAACGGGAGAATTTCAAAATGATCTGAGATGAAATCTAACTGGGCTGGCATGTATTACCCCATTAGTTTGGTACTTTCTTTTTCCCTGAGTACGGTATGAAAGAGGCAAATCAGTCACGTATGGTGTTTTTACGACCTACTTGCACTTGTCAAGTGACTCCCAAAGTACTACGCTTGTTGACCCTTCTTAGGGCGCTTTCGAAATCGTATATCCAACGCAACCTGCAATCAATGTGCGATTGCCTCCAACTGCTTTTTACTCGTAGGAAACGGAACGAAAGGGATTCATAGCGGAACGTGGTTGGATATTGCCTACATTCTTGGTCAATATCTTCCAAACTAAACTGTATTTGGATTAGTTAATGAATTGCATGAAATTCATTTTGAAGTTAATTTCTGGCGTGTTAACACCTTGTTGTAAGCACGCACTTTAAAACACCTTTGCTGTATAAGGTTATTGAGACATAGACTAACCTCCAATGGAGGTTTTGCGCAGATAGGCTATGAGATAGATCAACTATATTGAGTGGTGATGTAGTCACGTTACAATGCAAACAGGCTCAGTTAGCCCTTGATAATTAGGATAGGTTGATGACATACCTGTTGTCACTTGTTGTTAAGTTCTGTTGGAGGTTGGAAGCAATAATTAAATACATGTCTATAGAGGGCGCCTGACTCAATCAGAGGGGCTAGTCCGAACAATCATGCAATGAATATCTTACACTACAGAACATCAGTGTCATTACAACGTCGGTATCGCCATAGCAGCACTTTTACACTATCCTCCCTCCTCCTCCACCACAAACACATCATCATCATCATCATCATCACATCATCATCATCATCATCATCATCATCATCATCATCATCATCATCGTCGTCGTCGTCGTCGTCGTCGTCGTCGTCGTCGTCGTCGTCGTCGTCGTCGTCGTCCTCATCGTCATCATCATCGTCCGGTCGGTCGTTCGTCTGCATAGCATCTACAAACATCGTCATCTTTATCCTTCAATAAAGTAAAACCGATACCAAAATATTTAGCTAATCACAAGTAGAATCTACGCCTGACATGGGTACCCTGATTTCTATGCAGTTCCGGATCACAAATAAGTTACATCAAACCCATATATTTCCATGAACGTCATTGAACGGTATGACCTATGTATGCTCATTTAACAATCATCGAGACTATTACAAAGAATATACTTTGATCATCCTTGTGATTAGATACATGATTGTTGTTTGAATGCTAGAAGCACTTTGAAATGATGACCCTTGTACGGCAATGCTTTTACTGTAGCGATTAATTAGGTTGTCATTCCGAAGACATGTCAAATCATCCAAGAAGCCGCCCAATCCCATCCCGGTTTTCCTCCAAACATATTCAAGGTGAAAATTTACAAAGACGTTGCTTAAAAGTACCGCCCAAACGACCTGGTCAAACACATTGTTTTCCGCCGTATGGAGGCAACTACCTGACGAAATCCGACTCTGAACACACCTGGTGGGTGGAGTTTAAATCTGTTCCCTCAATAATTGTTGTTTTCGGTGTGTCTATCTTAATCTATCGCGTTGGGCAATAGGAAAAACCCTCATATGGCATTGACCTCTAAAGCCAACCCTCATAGGTTCATTTTCCGGTACCTGGACCACACGAGACCTTATTTGGCGATATAGTCGTTGGGTTCCAAAGTATCGCAAAATACTTGACTTGAAATAGGATCTTAAGTTACTTCTTTAAAAACATCACCTCATTTCCTAACTAAATGAAACTAATTACAAATTATATTAAATATTATAATTATAATATACTCTATATATATATAAGATATATATTATGAAGCTACATGTAGAGGGCGTTTTACATTAAAGTGAGGTGACAATTATACAATCGTTATATCCCTGACGTAAATAGCCTCACGTCCTTATTTAAAGAGGATTTCATTTTGAAAGATTTTAAATAACTTTTAGGAATTTGATTTTTCTGGAAACCTCTTTTTCCGCCTTCGCAGAGTAAATTAGAGTCCCTGACATGTCATCACCGTGATTGGAAAACAATTTTGGCCTGCAGTCAAACTTTAAACTGATTGGAAGATTGTGTATGAATGCTAAATGCTGACGTGTTGAATGATTAAGATGAATCGTGAGGTGGTGTATATGTGGCTTCATGGTCCCTTATGATATTAGCAAGCTAGCGGGAAGGAAGAGGTGCTTTAAATTGGTGGTGTATCTCTGTGGACTATCCATGTACTTTGCTGCTTGATATCCGGCAAGCGTTAAACGTAATAACCTCAAATCTCTCATGCAAATCTCGAGACTCTCGGGGCCGTTCTCGGGAGGCGACTACTTCGAATTCACATCATTGGCTAAATTACGCGCCAAGATTGGTAAATTTGCACTCGATGTAGCCGACAGATAAATATTGCGGGTCAAAGTAAGCGAAACGTTTGGGGCATTATTACGAATACGAGCAGTTTTGGTTCAGCTTAAAATGGACGTTTCCTTTCAAGTTTATTTAGACTAATGTATTGTAGCAATTCTTAGCGAAGCAAGTCGTTCTTATTTACCACACAGCATGACAGATGATGACTTCAGTTGGTAAATTACACGACACAGGCGGGCAACTTATCTGCTGCTGCTACTTTGCAATGTAAGCTCAACGGGCTGCATAGCGGAGTGACTTTTTAAGGAATAGTTCGTAACCTCCTTTCGTTCAATGAATGTAGCGTATGCTTGAATAACCAAATGAATGAAGATATTAAACATGTTTAGCTTTGCGGTGCTTTACCTTTTAATGTTTTTTTCAGCTATTTCATGGTAGGATCAATGTAATAACATTCTCTAAGTATTGTTAGCAAGTTGGGAATCAAAACTCTCTATATTTGATTTTGCACAACAATACATTGTTCGTTTAACGCTATTATAAAATGACACCCGCAAAAAAGGGTTAATGTGTCAATCGGCGACGGGTAACGTTATAAAAGGTGACAATTGGGCTTTTAATGCCTTATTCCGCGGCAAAGAAGGGCAATTTAGATTTCTGTTCAGTGTTCTTTGTGCTACCGATGCCCCGTTGATTTATAACCTTTAGTATTGTTAGAGAATAAGGATTCTATAATAAAACGAGCTAAAGGGAGAACAATCTTTGAAACTTGACTTTCTTCTTCAAAGCAGTGATTTTAAGTATTGTAATGTCGTAATTCACAAATCAGGCAAATGGTAATTTCTAAACCAAAGTTATCCCTTACTTTCTTGCAAACATAAAATCTAAAATAGTCCTTTGCATGGGTTCTACCTCTACTTGTCTTTAATCTTTTGAATTCAGCACAAAAAAGGAAGCCTGAAGTAAAGGTATTCCGTAATTCTTTTACAGCCCCTATTGAAAGGATTTTTAAAGATGTAATCGGATTGGGCTGAGATTTTTCTATTTTGCTAACAATCTCTAACTAAAACTGCATATCGACAAGATAAATTATTATTGTTCACAGTCACCATGTGTGCATTTTGCTACCTATAGTAGAAATACAAAATCCAAGTGGTAAATTATAGCAACATGCATACTTGCAAATTTGACGCATAACAGGGATGGACAAAGTTTCGACTACTTAAAGGCTACACTAAATATCAATCTCACGTATCCTTTCCTATATTCCCATGAAAATAAACAACTTATAAAATGGCCCCATAAACATATTATGTTGCATTTAATACATATCATGTTTACACTGAATTCATAAAGATTTTACATCGAATATCAATATGACTTGAGCTGATGAATGATAAAAAATTAAGAAAAAAAGCAAAGACAAACTCTACTACAAACAGGTGTTTTTATTTCACCTCGATGGACGACATTCAAATAACTTTGCCTCTGGGCTAAGTGCTTGAACACTTTCTAACAGGTTACTACATCTTTTAATGCAGATCAACCGGGTCATTGCCTATTATTGTTGAGATACTTTTTCAGTCGGGGGAATTGCATGCAGATTTCACAACGTACAGATCGTGCAGTTTGTCACCAATATTCAACGATTCCCTGTGGATCGTTTATTGGAAGACATGAATTGGTAAAATGTAAATGCTATGTTATGAGAATTGTATTCTTTAAAAAGCCGACATAGTCTAAATCATCCGTCGTATCTTATGTAAAGTTTAAAAGTCAAATGTATTTGAGGCGTAAGACAGGGGTGTAGAAATGATGTTTAGGAAAAAAATAGCAAATTATTTAAAGCAATAAAGCCACGTTTTTGAAGAGCGCACAAATTGCCAAACGCTTTGAGATAAGCTAGTGCTAAACCTTAACATTATCTATTCGTTAACAAAAAAGAATTTCTCAATTAAGGTATAGCTATAACACCATTTAGGTTCGTCCATTTGCTGTTAAGTCGGTTTACCCAAGTTAGGATTATGTTTGGAAGATGGTTTTATTTCATAATGGACGATCGGAAAAACGTTTTCAGCGCGGCCGTTACATTGGAATAGGGAATTCCCGATTCTAATAACGAAATCTCATATTTTGCAATACATAATTTTGAGCATTACTACTATAGTTTACAAGACAATTACCAATTGCGCCTGCGCCTCACATCATTGTAATTTGTGAAGTACAATCGGGCGAAATAGCATGTAAATTGGTATTCTAACCAAACTGGAGAAGAATCAATCAACATATGCAAAGCAATATGTTGCAGCCGTCCATGTAAATAGGTCATGAGACGTCATATGGTAATCAATGTTACAAACGTGACGTCACAGTGCTGACTTGATAAGATTTCCAAACTCAAATGTCTTTGTAAACAATCAAGCATGCCAATAGTGTATCCTAATACCCATGCCGATTACTTTATTCGCATGAAAACGCTTTCATGGTTATTGCGTATATTCTAAAGGCTTTGTGACACATCTAGCACACTACATTTTTTACCTGTATAATAAGTTTTAATTAATCGATTGCAACTTAACAAGAAATGACTGTCTTGATGTCGAGGTACCTTTCCATATAGTTTGGACATAGGTATTAAGCAGCACAACGTGGGTATAGTTAAAAATTGAAAAGCACGTGTTCAGTGTTTTGATTTTAAGCGATTGTTTTCTTTACCTACCGGTCAATACAACTCGCCATCCAGATCAATCAAAATGACGTAGAAACGAGATTTCAGCTCCAGACTGATGGATGTTGCACGCACAATCATCGGACAACCCGGAATTATTGTCTTAGTGTTAAAGTTTACGTTATCTGCCTTGGAAGAGATCGAACAGAGTTAACTATATTAACCTATTTGAATCGGACCTTTTCAAGGCCGTGATGAGCTTTAGGTCCAGTTCCAGTCTATTTCCGTAAGCAAATATCGAATTTAACACTCTTTATTGTAATTTTCACGAGATTTCAAAGTATAAATGAACATATCCATTAAAGGGACAAGCAGCGATTTGTTGATCCGAAACATCGAAAGAATCATCAAAATTCGAATTTTGGTATTTTTGTTACTGGTATACATGTAGATGTACTAACATAACCGGCAAGTGGTTGGCTTGAAATCCATGTATTAAAGACAAGGCAATACTTTTTATCTGATTCTGTAATTTCTATACGTGCGTATCAAAATTTCGACTTGAGATCAAAAAAGCCTTTCCGTGTGAATATCCAATATTTATAAGCGTAATATTGTGCACCATGACCTGTACAGTTTGGCCTCAAACACAAATATTATTGATCTTTGTTTATTCTGTACTGGTGTAAACCACAATCAGCTGTTTAGTGTAGATTTTGAGGCGGGAGACGGTATGGCAAATTTCATCAAATACTGATTTTTTTTCACTATTTGGTGTTTTTGATTCTACATTAAAGTAGTTATATGGAATTGTACATAGTTATCTTTCATTTATAAGATAAAAAATGCATTTCCAAAATGTTTGATTCTCTCGCATTATCGCTGCTTATCCCTTTAATGAGAGCAATATTTTGATCATAGATATCACTAAGCTCATGGCGTAGCGACTCAGAACATATGTTCCGCATTATTTTTACTGGCATATCCGTTTTAGGTTAAACCATATCAATTTATTTCAATCAAAGGTTTTATGAGCAGTCTAGAAAAGAACATGTCTAAATATATAGTCAGACGTTCATGAACATATTTCTATGGAAACGTGTTTTGAAGGACTGGAAACCATGCAGTGAGTATCCCAATGAAAATGGAAATGTGTTGCGTCGTAAACTATCACCTCCTCTCATAGAAGAGAGGAGGTAATCAAACCCATGTCCTCGAAACAAGTGCTTAGGAATTAAATTGGTGAAAATAATCAACACGTGATCCATCCTCATTTTGGACTTTACATCCTTACTTAAAGCAATAACAGCACATTTGTTTGAAGAGCGCACCCAATTTTCCGGATATTTTGAGATTTTTGCACAGTTGTATTGGTAATTGACTAGTAAACAATACATGTGCATGGTAAAGCATGTGTCGCAAAAGAAGGATTTTTTTTAATTAGAATAATCAATATCCGATAATAATTCAACGGTTGATGCAAACGTCCTTCTATTATGAAATAGCCGTGAATTTTCGCCATGTATGTGTCTACGCTCATCCATTAGTTGTTCCGTCGGTTCAGGCAAGTTAGAGATCATTTTCATGAGACGACACTATTTCATCATGGACGGACATTTCGAGCTCCACCATTAAATTACAATCAGGGATCCTGGTTCTAGTTACAAAATCGCTTCTTTTACGACAAATAAATGTTTGAATATTACCACTCCCAGGTATAGTTAACTAGGCAATTACCAACACAACTATGCAAGAATCTCAAATTTTGAAAATTGGAGGCGCTCTTCAAAAAATGTGCTTTTATTGCTTTAATCTGGCCTGGCCCACCTGATGATCGGTCCTAAGTTCAGTGACCAATTCATGGAGGCGTTACACCAAAGTGGCCTATCAGATAGATGCAATGAAGCCAGATTTCTTAGTAAACATCTCCCTTTGGGCCGATGAATTATTCCTTGGGAACATTATTACACACAATTAGCTTCAGTGTAAGAGAAGAATACGTCCTATGTTGCAGCAAATGCAGTTCAGTGACTCTTGCATGCAATCTATTCATCTGAACTTGAGGGTACACCCTTTTCATCGTTCCGTTAGATTTTTTTTTCGAAAGTGATACATTGCTCAGTCGATACCCTATAAGTCCCTTGTACCTAAAGGGCATTGTCTACCTTGAGAATGAAGTTGCAATTATTTTCATACTATCATACTCTCCGTACGTCAATACACGTGGCAAAACATTTCTGCAAAATGTATAAATAGTGAGATACTTTGAGTACGATATATTAAAATACATTAATCTTTCGTTTTTATTTCCCAAATGATATTCGGAGACCTAATATAAAGGATCAAGCAATGGATGTAATGTCAACATCGACGCATTTTGGAACAAGTATTTCTAAAATAATGCCAATAATAAGGCAATAATATTATAGTTCTTAATCGTTTATATAAATCTAAATTATCAGAAGGGACATCTTTGTGGGTGACCTATATCGCTCAAATTAAATGGCCTTGAATTTCAACTTCAACGCTGACACCCCTGTCCTTTGCATCTGTTTATATTGGGTAAGGAAACTTGGGGTTATGTTGATCCACAATTGTATGTCAATCAGATGGAGCTATCTTTAATAGTGTAAATGGCCGTATTAATAATCTTCGGCGTATTCGTAGGTTTATTATTTGCAAACCATGAGATACGAATTTTGATATACAATAAGATTCTGGCGGTCACTGAGTAGATATCAAAAGGGACCAGAGTTGCAAAATAACGCTGCGCGCTTGGTGTTCGCATGCAGTCGTGACCAAAGTTCGGTCACAACTTTTGCTCACTCTCATTGGTTGGCCTGCTAAGAACGTACAGATGCAAAAAACCTTCTTTATGGTGTATAGGTCTTGTCCTAGGCTCCACCATACCTTTGCTGAGGGTTAAATTTAGATGATGTTTTGGAAAGTAATTCTGCTGGTACAAGACGAAGGATACGGTCTTCTTCTGATGTTACACGGCTTGTTATTCTCGTACCAAGCGTAGATTTGGCGACAGATGATTTAACATAATTGGTCCTGGGCTGTAAGTTTCCTGTTAAGATTGGAGACGCACCTTCATCAGTGTCTTTAAACGTCTCTCATGTGAATTGAAATAGATTATAATTTAATTTTAAATGTTTAAAACTTGTGTTAACTCTGGGATTTGTTAGTTTTCCCTTATTATGCTGATGTCATGTTGTTTTAATGATTCGTATTTGTTGTAAGGCACTGTGTTCTGTAGAGTGCCATATTAATACATTTATTATTATTATTATGATATTGTTATTATCATTATTATTTCAACAACGATTTCAGGTATTTTTTTTTTAGCGGAAAAGTATCTTCTTTGGACCACCCCGAAAATACGCGGTCCAAACAGGTCAGGAGGAATCCAGAAAATTTCTTTTACAGGTAATTTATGGATTAGGTCTCTCGAGAATACACGAAATCTGAAACGTTGGCAGATAATAATCCCCCAGGATGCCCAATCACTCCTCTGTCTGTTGCTGATTCCACAAATCAGTATTTATGCTTTACAGGGGGACAGAGGGTAATTATTTTACACAATATGAATGATTATGGAGTTGAATGTGGTAGCAAACAATGTAATTACCTGCCAAATTGCATTACTCACGATGACAAACTGGCGTGCATTTTCAAAAATGGCTAGCCCAGTTTTTCACTAACCCGTTTTTTAACTACATGGTTACATTCGTTGAAAATAGCCAAATCCACATGTATGGATACCTTATTTCAGGACATTCGGGAATATCTACCTGTACACTGATGTAATGAATATGTTGACCATGGAAGAAAGAGATAAGAAGGAACCCACATCGGCCCACTTGACGTTTGAACGATCTATCGGCCCCATAATTGCAATGTTATTCAAATTCTCTCAGTGGCCCTTCCGAGGATCCTAATCCGATTTTCTCACTCGAGAGGATTCTCAGGTACGTGGTCGTTCCTTTATTGCAAGGTAAATACTCAAACATATGTGGTTCCAAGGAAACCGAATCAACACCGGTCGGGGGTTTCTTGGAATTACCGCCTAGGGGTATCAAATTCAAATTATCAGTTCTAGTTCCCAATGGGCATGCGGGGGTACAAATTCAGTTGTGATTGTGACTGTCAATGATAACAAATAGGAAAATAATTACCTAAACATATCAGCACAAAATAACCCTAAGTGTACTTTTCCTGCAGTAGAACAAGTGTCATTTTCTTGTTTATATTGGCTATTTAAAGGTGTATCTTTTTTCCTATATTGAGAACAGGTTCCACAAGGGGTATAATCTCCCTGCAATTACCTTCAATAATTCAATCAATTTTTTATTTATTCATCATAGAATAGGCCTACTCAAACAATAGGATAATAATTATGGTAAATAATGCATACGTGAAAATTGTGCACACAAGTAAAGACTTGTATGTGAATTTCAAAGAGTAGTATATAACTGGGATAATACTAGTGGAAAATATATTAAAATTACACAGTACCTTTCTTGGATGTCATATTACTTCTGTGCCGTTAGGTGTATATTTTCACTGAAAACTAGTATAATTTCAGCAAAATTGGTCCAATTAGGGGCCGGGTATATTTTAACTGAAAATTGGTCCCGTTATGGGTCACTTTCAGAACCCCTGGAACGAGCGTGGGTGCCCAACGAAAATCCAAGACGCCCCCCCCCCGGTTCAAATTTAGTCAAACTTTCATCTTTCATTTTTCACACTGGGCAGTCTTGGGCAGTAAAGCTGAACGCATAACGATGTACATTAACCTCTTATATAACAAAAACAACAACAAATACACACCGGAGACAGCCGGAACATGCTGTAATATGCAATATACTTTTACACTTTTACGTGTTCGGACATAGAATATTCTACAGTAGTGATTGCTCGCCAATAATCGATTGCGGCAGAGGGATTATGATCAAAGGGTGGCTGTTGAATCCCTTCCTTTTGTGCGGGTGAATGGATAAAGAGATTAAAATCGGATTGTTGAAGTCGTTGTGGTTCCTTCTTTTCTCTTGCTTCCATGGTTCGACTATCCAAGGGTTTCTCTAGATAAGGTCATGCATAATCTTTGCGTAGAGCTGCATGTCTCTCTCAACATAGGACTGTTTGAGTGGAAAAACCGAAGTTTCCATTTATAAAAGGGTCGTCCTCAATAGTTACATACAGGTCACTAAATCACTAAAATCGAGATATTATAACTACCAAATAGAATAGTCCAGTTGTAAAAGTATTTACAACATGTTTTAACTAAGATTATACTGTTTGGTGTAAAATATTCATGAATTAGACTAGAGCAAAGATTCTTTTACAGATAAAGATGTACGGTCCTTTTAATCATTTGATCCTTTCATAGAAGATTCCATGCTAGGCTAATTCCGTGCAAAGGACAAACATACTATTTTCATCCTTTTAAATTATTTATATTCGATTGTTTATGATTTATAAGATATTCCCAGAACATAGTGGGCTGTGGAGTTAATATTGTATGATTTAAAACTTTACATGTATTGATATCCTCCAACTATCACCTTACGTTCCCTATAGCTTCATTCTATTGTATAAAAGAGTCTCCCCTTTAAATCGCCATTATATTGTACAACACATGTCCACAGGGATATAGTGTGATATCAATTCAACTGCTGAATTATACTATAATGGATATTTTCTCGTGATGCTAAAGCTACTGATTCTGCAAGAGGCTCTCCTATTCAAGATGCATATTCAAGATGGAAAGGAAAATCACTGAAGAATCGGCGCACGTGTTGGGTATTGAATCCTCTCTTCATGTTGGTCAACTAAAATGGATTATGTTGGTATTTGCTTTTGTTTTCTAGCTTTGCCCCATCTAGTCAATGAGATTATATAAACTTCCAGCCACTAGTTCTAGGTGGTTTCAAGGAACCTGATGCCTCCCCGGTCTGAACTTCTCACAAATATCTGCTGTAATTCATCAATCATAATTCAATTACATGATATAGAAAGGGACTTAATCATATCACACGTCGTCGGCCGCGTCCCATAGTGAAGTATTCGACATTTTTGACTTTTGGAGAAATTTGGCATGTACATTTGTTGGTACTATTCTACCTATTCACCAAAGGACATCGCCGGATAAGGAGAGAAGGAGGCCCTCTATAAGCATAATAGTTATATTTCACCATCAAGTTTGAGTGGGGTTTACAACTTTATAATGTACGCAATGTGTTTTTATCCCCAAAATTAACTGGTATCAAGAAAAAATGAGACAAATCTGAGAAAAAACTCAGGGGCTGCTCTCTGAAAGCAAAGTTAGAGTAGACCTCCATTCCAATCATCAGTGACCATTTATTACTTAAATGAAGAAACAGGACGATGTGCATAGCTGCACTTTGTTATAGAGCTTGTAAGTGGCGTCGAACATTGCCCTTTGTCTTGATAAGCTACAAAGAGGGATAAACGAGGGCAGACCTTAATAACCAACCCTACCAAAATATCATTAGGCTTATGCTACTGAGAATTTGGATTATATAAGCAGACTCTGGAAGACACACACAAATGGCCCGCATAAAGCATGGCCCATGACCGGCTATTTATCATGAGCAAGTCAACTACACTATGAGCTAATAAAATCACAATTCCATGGACACCAGTTCAATAGCTTTCATCACAATTGTATTGAAACACCTACATCACCTTGTATTTGTATGATTTCTGATCCCAGGACATGCGAGCTGTTGTTAACATGTGCCATCCAAGGTTATGAACGAGCCCTTGATAGATAGCATGCCTTACCACATAGTGATGTGATGTTATTAGGTAATGGTTGTTGTTGTTTATGGCAATTCATTTAGTGTCAGGCCCCAGAAAACAAAAATGCAAAAACAGGGTCTTTCCCCCCCAAGAACCAGAATGCCACTCATACATATGTTGTCTCTAAATAATATAACGCACATCCTTGCCAAGCGCATCTTGGTTCTGGGTGGAAGGGTTTATATGTGAAATTTCAATTACCCATGAAGTCGTATTATTAATTTACATAAAACCGATTTTTAGGGAATTTATGTAAAGTGGGAATTTTTTGAAAACCGACAAAAGTTAAACTTTGGAACAGTCCTTTAAAAGGTGAATAGTCAAGTTCATCTGCGCTTCAGGAAAACTACAGAGGGCGTCCTCAAGTACCTATCCGGCGAGTCCTTTTAAACCTTAAAATGAGACAATGGCACAGTTGAAAAATAAGTGCGCCCTCAAGATTTCAAAATAGTATTTGCATAGTTAAGACCAAATCAGCTTCCTATGGGTAAACAGACACGATTTTGGAATGTACGTCGGCGACGTAAATTTCAGCAGACGACGAAAATGCGTTAAACAAGAACAGACGCCGTATGCATGTTTCCCAACGCTATGCACACTGTTTGACCGGTCTATAACCTGTGGTTTTCATTCAGTGAGTACGAGTCAAAATATTCAGTATATTTACACATTTGTTGATAAAGTTATGGAAAAATAAAAGTTGGCCTACAAAGTACTGGATGTCTTTATCCTCATATCAATGTCCCCATCGGTTTTGGGGTGGGAAAAGTCGGCCTCGTTTCGGTCACTTCCTATTTTCGGTCACTCGGCATTCCCGACCGTTCCTCGTTGAATTGCTGACGTCACAAAATTCATCGGTTTGATTTTTCGCCGTATCGTTTGCGTACATCATGGCCGATTGTCGGCGAAGGAATAAGTGAAAAAAATAGTCTGTGCTGATAATCTCCAAAAATAATACCAATTAACGATCAAACACTTCCCCTATAAGCACAAATTTGATATTGCGCAAGGTGGTAGCGTGCTGAAGTTTATATGGTAGGGGATGAAGTGCATACCGTTTTTGAGTTGTAATTTTGTATGGTAGACCAACATAGACATGCAGATGATTATGTATGATGTGAATACAACTTAAATCACACTGGTCCTATGGAAAACGGTGGGGTGTCCGAAAATAGGCTTGGGCGATTGCCCCCAATAATCCTATTTTCGGTCAGAGCGCCCTTTCATTAATATTCATGTCTTATGAACCCACCCGTGTTGTATTTTTTGTAGCTATTAAGTAGTGAGTCGGGGGATTGTAAAATACAAAATGTATTCAAAACCAACCAATTTAGGTCCTAGTGAGGGCGGCAATTCAGTTCTTCCCCAAGTATTTAACACTTGGAATGAGAAAAATTCACCAAAGATTGAACACCTTAAGTCTCACTTTGTGAATGATGTGCCAATTTCCATTCACAAAGTCTACCTATTTTCTTTAAAGTGATCAGGAGGAGATTTTTTTTAGGCTAGGAATTTCTCTCAAATTGCACGATCGGTTGTAGACCACCTACCGAGAACGTTGGAAGGTTTTTGATTGGACAAAAAGGTGCAAAAGAAGAAAAACCGCAAACCTTGTTGTGAACTTGATGTATCGAATCGATCCCCATAGAAAACCATGCTTGGACTTTCTATCGTGACATGACAGAAACTACTTAATCTTCATCTTTTACATAAAGACGGCGTTTCGGCTTATTCATTAGGTGTGAATCTAATACATTGGGAAGCAATTCCAAATTATGTAAAAAATCAAGGTTCGGAAAAAGTGGGGGCGCTTCTTTCTGGAAATCTCCTCATGTCTTTTAAACTAGTACTTAAAAAAAGTTTTCTGTCGTCGGCTCTTATAGCATGTGCGTTCATTGATGCTTTGACTGGTGAGCTGATGTTTTGGCCATGGAGGGGCAAAAGTCAGAGGGTTGTAAAGGGTCGTTTAAGGTCAATCCATTTAGAAATGTCTAGAAACAAATCAAATTTGGCCAAAGGGACTGTTGACCTGAGCACAAAGCAATAATGGGGTTAAGGGTCATATACAAGGGTTAAAGGTCACACGAGTGAAATATAATAGTATAAAACAATTTCTTAGGCGACATTAAAAAAATTAAGATTCTCGTTAGACCTCCCCCCTCATGGATACTGTCATTTTTTTCATTCATGCCCGTTTTCATGTTTTCTACATTGTTTGTAAATAAATTCCAGAAGCTTATGTTCTACTAATCTTGATATCTTCGGTGGCTGCAGTCCAATCCAAGCAAGGCCAGATGGTTATTACTGCTTTTAATATTACAGGTATTACAGGCAGGTGTGTATTTATTTCTTGGATAAACCATACATATGCCTGGGCGAGTGTACTCAACATGGAGTGTTTGGACTTGGTGCAGGATTGATCGTGGCAAAGAGGTTTATGTTCAAATCGTCCGAGACTTAATCCATCGTCTGTAGTTAGATAACACTCCAATATTAAAATTCCATGACGTACTATAGTCTTTCATTTTATTCTGGCAATTCCATTGCACTAAATCAGCAAACATACAATGAAATCCATTACATGTACAATATAAAGAAGCTCTAAATTTTGACGTTATGAAAACGCTAAAGATATAGCCCAAGAAATTTAAGAAAAACTTAAAAACTATTCCCATGAAGGTGCATACAGTGTATTTAAGCACAAAATAAAAATGATTTATATTTGTGAATAACATGGTGCAAATATCAGGACGGCTAGGAACCAATGAAATTGCTATCTATGTACTTGCATGTTGATGGTCACAACCTTTTCTTGAGTTATACTAATCACTGATTGATCATATATTTATGTATATCTCTTCTTTTGATTATATTTATGTGAATCTTTCTTTTATATTTATACCCTATGCAACATCGTTCCGGAGCCATTCGTCCAATTGCCATCCATCAGGATTGGATTAAAAAGAATCTATCTTCTAGCTAAGACACCAAAGCCAAAGTTTGGTTCTTGCTTCATATTTGTATGATGAAATCTACAACAAGTAAATGTTATAAACTGTATATAAATCTGCTGGGTTTTAAACCAAGTTATTGAACAATATGAACAAGATCCTATTTGAAGAAATGGCTTTTTAACACACAAACAAAAAAAGCAATCAAACACGGTGCAAAGGTTAAGGTCGGGGATGTGAGTGATCACAGATAAAAATATCTGAAGAAAAAGGTATGAAAAGTCAAGAACATGAATATTCAAAAGGTGTATTATAGAAAATATCAAAAAAACAATATAATTAAAAAACAAAAAAGATCGATTTCAGATTTTTTTCTGTCCTTCTTACAAATCCCTGTTATTATAATTCGGACATTAACGTCTGACTCAGAGATGCGAAATATTATTTTGTTGTTGTTAATAATGAAAAAATAGTCAAATAGAACTAAAGATAGTAACAAAAAATGCACATTCCGAAATTGAGACGAAATCGGATTTTTCGTTTGATGCAGGTAAAAATTATGTGTAGTATTTACGATCCCATAGGATACTGTGCTTGTATAACAAAATTCGGATCCGGAAATTTATACAAAGTTGTGATTTTCTATAAGGAAATTCGATTTAGCTTAGCAATTTCCACACATTGATTCGTATAAGGAAAGATTATGTACATGCAAAAAAACACAATAATTTTTGGAATTGAGGGCGCCCACCCAAATCTAGGAGTCAGCTTTAAGGAGTAGAAGAGACAAATAGTGTTATACTAAGTGCTATAGTCTTTTTAGTCCCCTGTCCTCTCCATGACCGAAACGTAAAAATTAAGAGTTATATAAGGTCACTAAATGCACATAGGTGGTATTGTCCTTAATTGGAAGATGCTCATATTTTACTTTTTAGAAGTTATTTTGTTATACTGGTGACAAATTGTTTTACATGTAATAAAGTATCTATTTATGACAGTCCGATCTTTTTATGTAATAATTTTAAACCAAATGCTACTCTATATTAGAAATATGAATTAATCTTGGATACAATTATATTTGTGTTTGTTCAGTTACATTTTATCATGTGTACAATAAATTTATATAATAATTTATAATTATTTGTGAATTTTATCAGATTGTGATCTCTACACAATGTACATTTTGGTTGGCATATAATTAAAGCATTGATTTTGATTTAATGGTTTAATTCAACAATCAGTTAAATTATGGGTGCCGATCTTGGTAGAGGTATTACCTAGCTTAACGGTAAACACATTCATTCGACTCAAAAATTTTATTTAAAAAAAATAAAGTTATAAAGGTCTGATACATGTAGAGAAACAAATAGTTTTAGTCAAGTAAGACAATCCTCAACTCCTCACCTTGATGTGGTTGCAAAATATTAAATTTATGATAAAATGGCTGATCATCCCCTTAAGAAAAGTCAATCTCTAATATTTCTTAAATATGATTTGTAACCAACCAAAAACTGGTTATTAAAATTTAAACACAAAAACAATGAAGAGGAATCGTTTCTGAATAAAATCCTCAAAGAAAAATGCAAACCAAAAATACTTCTACTGATTTATTCATTGTGCTTGATTTGATCCACATCTACTGGTATGTCTCTTGCAGATCATCAATGACAGCGGGAGTGAGCCAACAACTGTTTTGACTGAGGCAGAAGAAAAGCGTCTGGTTGCCTATTGCATGCACGTGACCAAAAGAGGTTATGGCAAAACAGGAAAGAATAGGAAAATATCAAGAAAATATTGAATGAAGATGGGTGGGTGACCTCCATTTTTTAGAGGAGGGTAAACTCGACCAGGAAGGTGTGCAACGGATGTACAACAAGGTACGAGTGATCGAACGCAGATCACTGTATTAGTTGGTATCGGTATATGAGATTGTTTTTTTTTTTACTTCCACCTATGATCATCCACCTGGTGTTAGACTGCATTATGATCGCGCATGGTAATTCCCCATATCATAGCCCCGCTTCACCCGATAACTAATATTATATAAGTATCGGTACAAGAAAAGCAAGTCCAGTTTTCAGTCCGTGAAGGGCCTCCAACACCGAACGTATTATGCCGATGGAAAATCTGTATCCAGCTTCACTGAAGGATAAGGGATTACGATACAAAAAAAACACTCTAAAGAGATATTTGATATACAAACATTTATAAAGTATGGTTTAAGTGATGTGTAGGTCAGAAAGTACAAGGCTTGCATTAATTAATAATTACAATATTTGCTATTTTCCCGATTTTTGGCGTGGGGTAAGAAACTAGTACGCTGCAATTTAACTGAAGGGCCTTTAAAAACACAAAGTCAAAGAATAAAACCTACTCCATTTCTATTACCACAATATACGTTGACAACTTGGGAAAGTAACATAAAGGAAAAAGGTTACAGGTACCGTCTACTCCATTCTATTAAATGTACATAGCACACTTTTCCCCCCCCACTATTTAGGTTGGTACTCAACAACTTGGAAAGTAAATAAATGAAAAAGTATATAGTACCTGCCTGTGTCCTATTATCTTTCTGCTATAATTTCATTATATGCACCCTGATTTCAATCTGGCCCTTTCTGTACAGAGCGAGGAGAAAATTAATTAAAAATTTATACTTAAAACACTATGAACATCTCTTATAATACAAAAACAATGAACAGCAAGGGAATGTGTGGATTTTCTGACAGCGATGGCCCGCCCAGTCTTCCGTTTTTTCCGGAATTCCGTTTTTTAAATCTAGGGCCTATACAGGAAGTGAAAGATATCAGGATTTGTCCGGTTATATTGTGAAGGATTTAACTATGCAGGAGGAAAACCGAAATCCAAGGGGTTCATGGTTGGGGATTTTTTTGTTTGTAGAAGTAAAGTGAGCGTATTGTAATCTGCCGACTTGTATAATTAGAGTAGATGGCCGTATTAATTTTTTTCCTTTTTCGAGTCAATTAAAGTGTAAAAAACGGATGAATACGGTTTCTGAATGTATCAAGCGACTTTAAAAAAAATAAGAAAATAGGTCGAAAAAAGGTGAAAAATATGCCAGAAAGTCCTTAAATATTGACAATAAAGTTTCGACATTTATTCCATAATAATCCAACCTTTTGAATGAGAATTTTCTTCAAAACGTGACCAGGAAACATCACAAACTGGAAGCAAAACTCACGTGTTATTAAACACCGACTTAACATTCCCGACGATTTTCACTGATACCAGCATTTGATTTTTGTGCATTTCCATTGATAGCCCCATTGTCATCATGCAGTGTTAGTTATTGTGTAAGAGGACTGTTTTTTGGGAGAACGATCGCGGCAGTGTTGTTCAACAATACCAAGTAGGGAAACGGGAATCTTTAATAAGTTTTATTTCGACACTTAAATATCTTTGCTTTTCTTGCATATTCATGCAGTTGGTTGAAAATAGTAAAGACCAGTTTATAAAAGTTAGTAATAATCTTCTGAAGGTATTTTGAAAGAATGATCACATCTGATACTTTCTAAGAAATTCAATCTTGTTCCAGATTTAAAAAAGGAGTAGTAATTTGCGAATCGCCGTGAACTTACCTCGCTTTACCGGAATGCGCATCAGCGGCAGCATCTTCTGTCCTCGGTCATGCTAGCTATGTTGTGGAGTCTCGTACTTGAATCGAACATATCAGAGTTTTTTTTCATTACCATCTTCACCGAAGGACCAAAAAAATATTGGCTAGGAGTCATAGCATTGTTCCATTCCATTGTTTTTTAAACCTTAATAGCGCCCGCTGGCAAGGAAACAAAAACGATGAGTTGCAAGCAGTGGGGGGGGGGGAAGGTAAAAACCATTATTGTGGCATTGTACCGGGGCATTTTGTAAATAGACATGGGAATACCATAGTGAGCATGGGGGTAATGGTGGTTGTTTGTAGGCACGTTTTTTGGTCAAACCGTCAATGGTTTAATCTTTAGAACTGCACTTGCGTTTTGAGTATTGAAGGCAAAAAGTACCCAAGTAATGTTTATTCTGGGATTAAACTTAAGTTTAGTCATTTGTACTGCTACGATCGTGTGAGAGCCAAAATTACGAAGTCCGTTAAAAGTTAAGTGACCGAAATAGGAAACGGTGACCGAAAATACGCTAACTGCGACCGCCCGAAATAGGAGATGCTCAATACCGCCAATTGTTGTTCAGCACTACGATTAGGAAAACAAGTGAATGTGGGTAACAGGGTTATTAGTTTGAGAATGGGTACTGAGTACATGTTCCATGTTAGAATTTATTCGTCCTTTTGGTTTAACAGAAGAGTGTGGATTTTCTTAAGTGACCGAAAAAATAGGCGACTTACCCTAGTTCTTTTATGTGTAAAATATATCTTTGTGATTCCAAATGGCCTAGACTAGTCATTTGAGAGCAAATTGAAGCATTCATATTTGGTGAAAATGTGCCCGTGCCGCTTTTTTAAGTGGCTAGTAGCTAAAATATTGATTAACTATTAATAGGACGTATTTACAGACGTTAAATTGCCCGCATCACATAACGACGTATTTGTCGATTATCTATTCTGCGCAGGCCTTTAGCATCGTATCTGCATTGTGAAGTATTCGCCGCGTCAACATAGTGACGTATTTGTTGGACGGATTTTGCGAGTTCACGGTAAAATTGTCGGTAGAAATTTGCGTTTTTCACATTAGTGACGTGATCTGCCAAAGGGTCAATAATGCCGTATTTGTGAGTCTATTTTTATTTACACTTTGAAATTGCATTTTGTCGTTTTCACATAGTGACGCATTTATTTAACATCATGCTTTTAGCATATTAAAAATGGAAGCTGATTTGTTAAATATATAGAATTTAACTTTATTTCGGCGATTTCCCACTACGTTTTAATTGAAAATAATGTTTTAATCAACAGCGTGGCGCAAATTACAAATCGCAAAATCTTCAAAAAGCCGTTTTTCTCGAAATGCGTATTTTGAAAGTACGTTCGAATAGTGACGCGGCCGACGATATGGGCCTATTAATTCACGGACACAGACACAAGGCATGTGTTATGCCTTTTATCCACGGACCACAAAGCAATAATGGTAGATTACTGAAGAAATCATCACAAAAAATAACAAAATTATACCTTCGCCCTGATTTTGCTCCTAAATACACGGTAGATATTACAATTAACACCACACTGTGATTTTACAGGCTTATTAGGATGGAAAATCACCATATTCATTATAAAATCCTTATTTCCAGAAATTTGATATCTACAGCTATCACTTTGAAGTGAGGGAGTTTTAGTTCATTAAAAGCAACAGAACGTATCAAACTCTCAACATCGTAAAAAATGGAGGGCGCATGTCATATAAAATCTGCCATTTTTATTGATCTAAATGGATACAGTCATTCCCTACTGAGAACGTTCACACCTGTTTATAAATAAGTTCATTGCATGCTGTTTTATTCTTCTTTTTCCAAAACGAAAACATTTACAGTTCTTCATAGAAGGAGCAATAACGGTCAGTTGAAGAAGGTTTACACTTGTACTTCAAATCTTAAAATAGATTTTGAAATTCATTTTACGATCTATCATTTCGTTTTCCTGTGGATTAAGATTGGATTATTTTAGACGACCCCTTACGCGCACTTATGCATGGTACATCCGTGGGGTACTGCACTCTTAGGAAGATTTGCTGCATGCAAATTAAGCACCTTTGTTTGGTAAATAGATATTTGGGCAGACACTGGATCAACAGTATTTGATTGAACAGTTTATTAAGGAAAAAAAAAAGCTTTGGCAAAGGGCATTTTGTGACCTGTAATTTGCTCATTTGAATCACATAAACAAGCTACAGTTTTTAAACTCATGCAAAGTGTGTCTTTTATTTTTAGAACAATTTAGCAGTGGCGATACAATCTTGACAACTGATATAAGTAGGGACATGCAGGGAACTATTACTCCTGTAACAATCAGAAGAATCCATTTCGATGATCTTGCCAAAAAGGCCTACAAAGATCATCACTTGTTTGTTATAACGCCCTCTATATCCCATTCTCCATAAAGATCCGTGCAAACCCATATTTAAAACAAAAATCACTTTTGCCCGCAATGCAATTTCATAAATTTGCACAGGATGTAGCTAGTGAAATCAAAATGAAGTTGATTACATGGTGTCATGCCGCTTGCCGCTTTGCAGCTCTGATGATGATATTGATGTCACTACGCAATCATGTCAGAATAGCTAGCGGTGACCCAAGCGGCAAAGCGTCATGCAAATAAATCGATCTCCTTGGGCAAATCGGCAAATCGCATTGCGTTGACTTGAATTCAACTCTGGAGCGGTGCCGCTCATGACGTAGTTCCAAGCGATAGCGCCGCTTGACTATACTAACTCCATCCTTCAAGTGGCGTAGAGCGACGAGCGGCGTGACACAATGTAACTACCGTAAGTTGTCAAGGCTGTGTTCTTACTGATATTGTTTTTTTTTTTTTTTTTTTTTTTTACATTCTGGTTTTGTCATAATAAATGAGACTTTCAAACAGATGTGTATACCATCCCTAACATTGGCCTAGATCTTTTATGTATGCCGACCTAATGAGTGCATAGCACTAGAATATTGGTTCTCGTCTAGCTTCTAAAATTCAGTACTCTGGTGAAAATTATTTTGATTATCTCAAAGAACCTTGTCCAGTAGTATTTTCATGTCACCCATAGTGAAAGAATAAATCGAAAAGATCATTAACAAATTTCGTCAAAACAAAAGCCCTGGACATGATGACACTGGAAACTTTATTCTCTAGAGAACAGTAAATGAAAGAGCTAAGCCTCTACTGGAATTGAACTAGATAAACTCAAGATAGCTAAAGTTGTTCCAATCTATAAGAGAGATGATCCTGATATATTTTCTAATTACCGCCAATTATCTGTATTATTGCAAAATTCTTGAAAGAGTAGTATTCAATAGAAGTGTGCATTACATCGACAAATATCAAATTCTAAATCAAAAACAATTTGGATTCCGCTCAAATCATTGTACTCACATGGCGATAATGGAGCTAGTAGATAAAGTATGTAATGCAGTGGAGGGGAATTTAAATACAGTTGGAATATTTCTAGATCTGTCAAAGGCTTTTGATGCAATTGGCGACAGGATATTGCTTTAGAAATTAGAACATTATGGGTTTAGGGGAATCGTCCTTGACTGGTTTAAACATTACTTGGACAACAGAGAACAATATGTGTTTTTTCAGTAAATTAGTTCAAGTTCACATAAGTATTAAATGCAGTGTTCCACAAGGTTCAATTTTATGCCCATTGTTGTTTATACTTTATGTCAATGACATAACCAAAACTACTTGAGCTCTTGATTTTATCTTGTTTGCAGATGACACTACCATTTTGTACTCTCATCCAGACATTTCACCTCAAATAGATTTTGTATATAATGAGCTTCGTGAAGTGTGGAATTGTTTTAAAGCTAACAAATTATCACTAAATACTAAGAAAACTAACTAAATGGTATTAGGGACGCCGCAAGGAACTTCCAAGTATAGGGATAAAATGCAACTTTCCTGCAATCATTAGGTCTATCGTAGACCAAATCATTGGGAGGGTTCCCTTTTGGCGCATACCCTCACACATTTTGAGACTTCACTGAGCCAGTCATTGGAAAATTGGCTTCATCAACAACAACAACAAGTTCTCTTAAAAAGCGCCGTGGTATGTCGATTAGTCAATTGCAAAACGCCAGCCTACGTTGAGGATCACCTGCATCCAAATTATGGCGTTTCACAATTTTATATGGATGCCAATTGATGTCATTACTAACGATGCGCTGAAATGACGATCTGGAGACATTTGCGACACGGTTTCTCCTTATGCTTGCGCGTGGGTTGTTGTGAAGCTCTTGACGTACAGCTTGAATGTTCGCAGGTGTTCTGACCCTCCTAGGCGGTCCGCTTCGTCCTTTGTTGACATTTTCCAAAGTTCCCTCTGCTTCAAACAGTTTCCTCATGTTACAGATAGCAGGCTTGGTTGGTACTCTCACTCCAGGGAACCTGTTCGGCCATTGCCGTTGCACAGCTATATAGCTACCAGTTTGGTAGTAAATCTTAACCGCTAAGGCTCGTTGTTGTGGCGTAAACTGAGGTGTCATTACTATGTGAATGTTTAAAGTTCTTGTTCAAGAAAGATATCTGGCTTTAAGCACAACTGCATGCTATGATTTCAGATTTGAAAGCCCGGTTGCCAAAACAATTGATGCGTACTTATCATTCCATCATGAAATACCCATGGGCAAGTCTGTTTTGCTGACTCATTGTTGGTTGGACCATATCTTGAAAACCACTCAACCAAAATAATTTTTTTTTCAGTCAAGATGCTCAATACCCATTCTTTATGATAAAATACAATCCACAGATATCAAATTACAGAAAGTGGAATATATAACTTTCATTTTGGGTAAAAGTTTTTATTTGGTCACCCTGTACAGGTCCTACATTCTGTAACTCCCTGAACTCAACCATAAAATATTCAAAATCAACAAAACATTTTCGAAATCAATTGAAAGGTAATCTTATTTATTGCTAAAATAAGAATTAGGGGCATGTCTCTCTCTTGTCGCGTATGTCCATAATCCTAAGATAATAACAGTATTGTGTTTAAAAATATCATCAAACATAGTCTTCTTGGAATATAGCATATAATGTACTAGTCCTTTTTTTTCAATATTCCAAACCAATTAAACCATTTATGAATTGCTGGTGTGTCCTTATCGAATTTAAATTTTTGGCGCCTCTTTGCCTTCTGTACTTGTCAACTGTATTTAAAAAAATCTTTTATGTAGTTTTGTTTTTATTTTAATACGTAACTTAAATTAAGCACGGAGTGACCCACTCTGTCCTAATTGGCCTTTTGTTTACCCCCTTCCATATCACATCGTATTTGTTATGTCCAGATGTTGTGTATTTTAGTAGAATCTGTATTGACATTTTGTATGCGATATTGGAAAATAAAGTTTGAAATTTTGAAATATATTCTTGCCAAACCCTAGCCATCAAATTGAGGCTTGATTGCGTCGAGACGGCAAACCATTTGATTGAAATGCAATCCACTGTTGAACATGTGTTTTGTGTGCTTGATTTTAGTAATTAGCAGTGGGTTACAGTTTCCTCTTCATTCTACGAAACAAACCAATTGTTGGTATTTCTAGGTATTTCTCTAATCCACCACCTCCCCATGGCAACAGAGGGCCTACACATAGACATCGGCGCCAACGTTTGTTGCTCAGCTGCGAAAGATCAAACCGCTTACCTATCCAAATTCGTTTCTTATTTAATGGAAAATATAATTATCTTACAAGTAATCAGTGATATGAATAAAACTAATTAGGTATAATGGGTACAGCAATATGACAAAAAACAATTTTGCTCTAAAAGATTACACCTCAACAGAGAGAATTATTAAATGATTTTCATGCTGAAATCTTCAAACTGAGCTACACGTGTTATAACAAAGGAATAGCTCGATGTTGCGCTAGCGGAGCAGATAACTATCACTTGTGCACTTTCTGATATGAGCACCAAGTTTAGCACATACTCTGTTTTTGAGCCCCATTACACAAAATAACGTTAGCCAAATTAAAATGCAACATGGCGGCCATTTTTCAAGATGGCCGTCGCTCTGTGACAACATTTGTTTCTAAGTTATGTTGTACTTCTAGGTTTGTAGCTTATCATTACAACACTTAAAACTACACTTAAATTTCAAAATGGCGGCCGTGTTTCAAGATGGCGATATTTTTTGTACTGAAATACCCGCCACTTTATAATGAACGTTAATATTGCAATGTATCATGTTCATACCAGCCAAAAAGTATCACATAATCATAAACGTTGTCTTATCAATATAGAACATAAATATATACTTCAAGATGGCTGCCATATAATTTCACGATGGCTACCATTTTCAAAAATTAGTAACCACTGAAGGATAAAACAATTATAAAATTATTTTTTTACTTTTAAATGTGTCATTTTCAAATGATTTACTTTGTATTTCAAGAACCAAAGAGAGCGGCCATTTTATGCTGCAAAATGGTGGTCATGTTTCCAAAATGGCTGACATTTAATGCTGAGCAGCGTTACACATGGAATTATAACAAATAATGTCGTCCTTTGGGAGACCCATATGAGGCTCTGCCTCTCGGTGGTCCTGGATCACAGGAGGAGCAGTTACGGAATATAATATTGTGCCCTAGTGTTTCTGCTGCTGTCTTGTGCGACGCATGCTTAAATTAGAATTTGGAGACCCCCGCAATCTGAAGAGAGGTTATCTGACCCGAGATTGGCAGACATACATCCTAAGCCCTCAGCCTTTATTTCCACTCTCGTGAGACATTAACCCTCGTCTTACCAAGGGAGGGGGGGGGGTGGTTACCCCAGTGAACTTCGCTCCGGTGCGCTAAAATGCCAAAAACTTTTGTAAAAAAGCTTCTAGGTAATCGTTCTCTCATCCTTTCCGGTCATTTTAGCGAAAGAAATGTGAAGGTAACACCTTCACCGGAGTTAGAGTATGCCGTCAAAGTCGAAGGATATTTCATGGTGCATTTTTTTAAAATATTATGCACAGTATGGCTCTAAAACTCTATGTTTATGTAAAACTAGCCAATTGCCATCATTTAGAGCTTAAACCGCATGAAAATCCGTTATTCCTACGTTTTTTAGCCCAAATTGGATTTTCGCCTATTTTCTGTGGAAAATGCCAATTTTGCCAACTCGCGGACTTGATGACGTCATTGTGACGCCATACTAGGTATGTTGGTACTTATTTTGGTATCAATGGAAAGAGGAGGACCATAGCTATCCACTGGTATCAAAATCATAAGCATCTGGTGCTTTATAACGAATTCTTGAGGGGGTGGTAACCACCCCCCCCCCCTTGGTAAACCGTGTTACAAAAAAAAAAGGCTTGGTAAGACGAGGGTTAAAGCCATCATTACCTCGGTTCAAACTGAGAAGCGTACGTCTCGATTGCAATGGCCCAGGCCTTTCCATCCTTTGATGAGGATCGGCAGTTCCTAGAAACCGCTTTTGAAACACCGATTCGCCCTGAGCAGTGCTTCCATCAAATGGAGCAAGGTCAAAATTCACCATGCTTTCATGAGAGCTCCTCTCAACTGGAGTCGATCGAAGGGCTTCAGAGAACACTTGCCTTGCCGCTCAAAAGCACCCACGGGTACAGACCTAGAATAGAGAGCGGAATGCGGATGAGTGGTATGGAAGCCGCAAGAATTGGTATTAGATTCTCTAAGGCGCAACGGTTGGTCTTTGACCATCTTGCTAGCTATACAGTAGCCGCTTGGATGGGTCTCGTTACCAATCCTTGGAAGCCATCAAGCGCACACTACGCACCCTGGCGGACCTGAACCGCCTCACTGCAGAGCATTTTGCCGTGTGGCGGCTAGATATGTTCAGGCCTGGCATAAGAGTGTGGATAAGGCTCTGAATTTTTCAGATACGAGAGACTTTGAGAATGCTCCTTATGGACTAGATCTTTTTGGAGGAGTTTGGCGGCTCTGGCCGATGAAGAGAGCGAAGTACTCCGTTGCAAGCATTCCCTTGAGCTGTCCAAGGCTTACGACGAAAAATAGTTTTAAACGAAGGTTAAAGAAACATAAGAACAAAGGCAAGACCCACTATCAGACCTTTCGGCAATGTTCGGGCTTCAGCCCAGTTTCTCACAGGATGACTCCATGTCCGAAAGGCAGCAGTTCTTCCCGAAGCAGCAGGGCAAAGGGAGTAAGAGAAACCTCTCTCGCAGTAAATATTATTACTTTAAAATCCCTTCAACCACCTTTCAACGTTCAAAGTTAATTCACATCCTTGATGTCAAACATAATCAGTTGTGCGATAAGAGGGTAAATTATTCAATACACCAAAGTGATTATTTTTGTCATAATATCGATTCTAATTTTGCTAATGAGGTGGTTTCTTTGCCGTAAGTGGGTCCGGTATGATTGGAAGAAGGATGTGTATTCAATGACGTTGTGATAATTATCTGCCATGCACTTTTGAGGACAAGAGTGTAGCTATAAACATAATCGTCGGACAACGTGAATCCCATGATGACTATGGAACAAACAGATATCATTACACAAAAACACACAGAAGATTTGAGCACTAACGTGGCACGAGGTTTAAACACACATGTCATGAGTTTGAGAGATCTAGATACACATGCCATCAGCTCATTCGTCTTTTGATACTCGTTCAATGGACTCCCCACCGATATGACACTGCAGCACAGAATTTTATCAGCATAACTGAAAATGTTGTCTTCTTATCAGGGCCGTTTGAATACAATGCATTAAGCTTGTATGAAAGTGTCCTCAGTCTAGAGGCTCTGCCTGTAACATCATCAAGCATGTTATTTACGCCTCATTATTGACAAAAAATAATTTCCAAAGTTGCATGCAACTTTAAACTGAATGGACTGCACTACGGAAAAGGACACCTGTTCGATTCGTTTGTTTCTAGTCAATCGATTAAAACAGGCAGGACCTCAGTGTAATATCAGCCCCAGAAAATATCAAACTTGGGTCTCATCGTAGGTCATTTGATCTTGCTCAATTGATTATTTTAAGTACGTGTTTTTCTACCCCAGAAGTTGTCACAGGTAAAACAGCCACCTTGGCAACCAAATGTGTCTTGCGATCTGTACTCGACTAGATTATTCAAAACCTTTGTTTTTCTTTCTCACATGGTTCAGCAACCTGTTCAGCCTGTGAATGTGAGTTATTCCTCGAGGGATTACCAGTCATATGCCAGACCCCACTGGGTACATCGTCAGTACATTGCCATATTTAGGTCATTGAACTGTTAGACGGAAATTGATAACGACGTGAGCGTATTGATTCTCTTGAGTGGGGCCATGCATGAAGAAATATGCTAGTCATTGATGCGTGCTAAATTCATCAGCTGCTATTCAACTACATGCGTCTAAAAACGCAGGGAATTCGGTCTTAGGACAGTTGGGCGGGAAATGACCCGAAGAGGCATCAATATATTCACCAGGACCGCATTCCCTTGTCGGCTTGGTGATTGCTTAGATTTGCTATTTGGGTCGACATACCGTCCAAGATGGCTAAACACGTCGAGTTTTGTTCTTGTTTACATATTATCACTACGAGCTAGCACATTAATTCGCTCGCATGTTTTGGCAATGCATGAATGCATCAGGTAAAAGTGAAATAGTTTGGATGATTAAGTTGCCAGATTTTTTGGAGTGATATATTATTCGTCATGATTTCATCTGAAAAAAAACAACTTAACACTGTTATTACATGATTAAGCCTAGAATAAGAGTAACATTTTTACTGGTTTATCAAATTCTACCAGCTTCGAAGAAGGTCGGGGGGGATGTCGAGCTCATAGTAGATGGTATACGACTTTACGCATTAAAATGTGCACGACCGAAATTTTAAACTTGCAAAAACAACGCAGGAAGGAAGAAAAGTATATTTTTTGCGAAAGGAAGAAACATGACATTACATTTTATTATAATATTTGAGAATCAGCGCAACCAACAGGGAGATCAATTTTTAACAACATAGTTGCCATATGTATATGTGATTTTTTAAACCAAGTTGTTTAATAAGCTCACTTGAAATTATCAGACATTGTGAAAAAATCCATTGAACTATTTGGACGAAACACAAACGTCGGGGACGTTTGCGGGCTAACTTTTATACACGATATTGACAAATGCACGAGTCCTTTTGATAAAACATAGAGTCTGCAGGCTGGTCATCGGGAAAAGGACTTTGTCATCCTCGTGAAATACTTGAGGTAGCGCACGAGCAAACCAAATAACGCCCGCGTCAATTTTTATGTGTCACTAGGGCATATTGATAAAGTTTTAATTTCGCACGACTGAAAACCTGACTTCATATTCATATGGTGTGGGGTCCTTAAGGGAATGACAGTACCATAATTATAGGCCCAGGTAGCCGTAACATTAAGACTTCCAATAACACCAACGGAGTAGAAAATTAAGTAACCAGTCTTCTATAAATTAAAGAGAAACAGTTATTGTTGTGAAATGTGGTTGGCACATGTACTCAACGAAGGAGTCTCAATTTTCCACTCCCATGTAAAGGATTGTTTGAGAAATGGCGCCGTTTAACGACAGGATACTGGTGCCTTAAAACTGCGACTTGCGCTGTGCTAATAATCGATCATAGATCCATCAAAATTAAACCAAGATATTTACATGTTTTTATGCCACTCATGCATACAAGGGGTGAAATATATTTTGCTCCCTACGATATTGATAATAATTATGTTCAACAGTTCTCAATCAACTAGACGTCGTAATCTAGAAACCCGCCGTAAATATCCTTCAGAACTTAGAAGTATGGTTGACTTGATTGCGTGTAATGTTAATCTTCAAGTTCATTTCCGAGTATCGGATTAAAAACAATCACGTCAACCACAGGTACTAAACACTGGAGCAGAAGGACAGTCACAACAAAACCATGAACACATGTTGCTGGTCATAGTAAATGTATGTATGTAGTAGTAGTAAAACCAACGTTTTAAATCCGGTTTTGTCCCTGTAAACGGGGTGGCCGGATTCACCTCACACTGGCAGCAAACGCCCTTACTCCTTCCTTCCACTTCAACCGATTCAATTCATCCTCCATCCTCAACCCAACCCTCCTACTTTCATCCTCCACTTGCTTCTTCCATGTCTTCTTTGGACGTCCCCGCTCCTCCTCGAACCTCCCACCTCGAACTCCAAAGCCCCTCTAAGGCATGCTCGTCATCCTTCCTCAACACATGCCCATACCAACGAAAGGAAATATTAATAACATTAGCTAAGGTGGATAAATGAATGAACAAAAGCATCGGGAGAGAGAGAGAGAGAGACAGCGACAGAGACAGACAGACAGACAGACAGAGACCACAGCTGTTTCAAGTTTCATTTATTATCATAAAACCAGGATAAAACAAAAAATATAAATGGCAACACAGTTTTGACAACAGATTTGGATTATTTATTCCACTATCTATATCCTGTGTAAATTTTACTCAAAAAAATGCGGGCAAATATGATTTTTTTTTCTTACAAATCTAGTTTTGTACGTCTTTCTATGGAGAATAGGCATATAGAGGGAGCTATGACATAAAAATCGTGACATATGTAGGCCTATATGGCAAGATTCCCGCAATGGGGTTTTCTGATTTTTTGCAGAGGTAATAGCTTTTGCATGTCCATACTTATAGCAGTTGTCAAAATTGTGTCTCTACTGCTTAAAGCGGCTCTAAAAATAAAAGAGACAATTTGCATAGGGTTAAACAGCTGTGAGAGAGAGTCGTGTTGAATATCTTAAACAATCACATATTTAATGATTTCAATTCTAATTCTGATAAAAGACATCTGTTTTTAATTGTTATTTTATGCACTTGATATGGGCAAGAAAGGCATGAACTTGAATGCAGGAAAAGTTTCTTACTGACTAACAAGCACTGTTCTAAGATGCCCCACTTTAAAGGTGGCAGTTTGTGGCAATTTATGAACAAGGATGCTGGAATTACTGCAAGTATTTACCAAACTTGAAAAGCATGTTGTCATCAGCTCACAGACCATTGCAATTGTATATGTGCTAATATCTTACTACAAGCCTAAAGTACATGTACAATGCCTGAATCCCGGTCTGAATGCTTTTGAATTGTGTCGCAAAACATCCTAGATACACTGCAAATTCTGTCAGGGATGTGAACACCTTGCTCTTCTGTTCCAGAAATTGTTACAAACTCCCCCCCCCCCGGAACTCTTCCTGTTTTACTGTTTTACAGAATGTAAACATCCAAATTGTTTTCAAACTCGTGGAAGTGATTTCAGTAAGGGTCCTTTTCATTATGTCAATTTTTTTTCATGCCATTATGTCCCTTTAATCCTGCTTTAGCAAATCTCGCCTATTATAGATACATAGGACTGGCCTCTTTATCTAGAAAGCATGGCAAAAGCCTTGTTATTGTTGTCTCCTAAACATGAGTATTGTTAATGATAATTAAAGGATAATTCCGTAACCAGAATTCCTGCAACCGTAAGGTTTAAGATTTTGTAACCCTTATATACACTCTCTATGCAAGATTAAACGCCTCGCTTTGCATTTTATTCGTATCGGTAACTCTACGATAGGTGGAAATTGAAACAACATTTTGTCTCCTTGCATATACATGTATTTATGAGGTTTAAATTATTTTGTCAGGAAATATAGCTAACATTTCCTCTGTTATTGGCATTGTACTATTTCTTTTATTAGAACAGCTAATACCACTTTCGCATAATGTTACCCTATCTCAAACCCCAAGTTGTGTCTTTAAAGTCGTAGGCTTAATATTTATGTTAGAGATTTTTACCAATTTGTAACTGTTCATTTGCATTAAGATGAATTTATTACAGCTTAACTTTCAATTTGATGTTGTGACAACATTTTCTACAATTTAAGGGAAGAACATTGACACTGCATAGGCGCATTTTTAATGCAACGTCAGGACTATAGCCAACATGGTATACAAAGGCTGACTCGGAGATTTCGAAGTATAATTAAAAAATCAACTAGAAAATAAAGTCACTTAAAACACTAAATTCCAGAGTTTGAGACAAATTTGATTTCTCGTTTTGTAGTTAACATTTGTGTCTAGTATACTAGTACTATAGAATACTGTGTATAGCAGTAATTCCGAAACCGGAAATTTATAACATTGTTGTAATTTTCTATTGAGCCTAGCTATTTCACATAGTGATTAGTAGGTGGACATCTACATGCAAAAACACAATTTGTTTGAAAATTGAGAGCGCCATTTTGGACAATCTCTGAGTAAACTTTTACATTACGTATAACCTAACGATGACTTGACGATAATGACAAACATTGTAATAGTATAGCAGACGGGTAGCATACGGTTAGCATATTTTTAAAATTCTAGAGGGCGCAATATTTTTCAAATTTTTGTCATTGTCTCTTTAAGTTGCGTGAACATTTAGCTTTAACAAAGAGCACCATTGCTCCGTGTATGGCAAGCTCAAGGGATCATACCGTAATGGTCATAACACATTGCTTTCTTAGCAACGCGTTGCTTTTAGAAAAGAACGCGTTGCTCAGTTAACCAATCAAAAAAGTGAAAAAGCAACCTGCTTTCAGACAGTACTTAAACAATGCGTTGCTTTCATTAGCAACGCACTGCTTAGCCAACCAATCAGAAAAGTGAAAAAGCAACTTGTTGCCAACCAATCAGAAAAGTGGAAAAGCAACGCGTTGTTTTCAGATAGTGCTTAAAGAGACGAGGAGATTTTCGGAAAGTTCGCCCCATTTTTTGTCGTAACCGGAACTGTTTGCGTATTTAGAATGCTTACCAATGTATTAACCACACATGAAGTGAATAGACCGGAAACGCCATATTTACGTAATATAAAGATGAGTTAGAATTTTCTGTCGTGCTTCTCCATGGAGACAAGTTCGAAACGTATTTGTCGGTTTCCTTTCCTTCTTATTTGTCCAAGAAACCTTGCGTTGCTTAGTCAACCAATCAGAAAAGTATATTTTTTAATTATGACACCCTCTATACACACAAATCGAATCTCTGAGTCTGCTTTTAATTCCAACAGTGATGGCCGCAACATGAACATAAATTTTATTTTCTTCAACATGACCAGCAAGATGATTTGCAGGTATTTTAGTTTCAATTTTTGCAAAAACCTTGTTTTTAAAACAATAATTAAAAATGACTGTATTACTCCTTCAAACACTTCCGACATCAATAAACTTAATTAATGAACTGGCTAAGATTCACACAATGACGAAACTGAAACATTTCTTTTTTCGTAATGAAGTTAAAAACAAAGCCGTTGGTTCAACATTTTAGTCTCAAATGGTTATTATAACATTTGTAGATAGTTAGGTATGTGCACTGTAGAGAAATTCAAATATGCATGTTTTACGAAGTTGCCGCGTCATGCACGCACAGGAAGTTTCTGATAGCAGCTTTAATGATACAAATAATGCCATTCCTTAAATCCACATTTGCGTATATAGGGGAGTCTCCCAGCGTGAGAACGTCAATATTTTCGACTCGATATTTCCACTTAAAAGACTGGAAATGTTGAGCCTTTGTCATTTGTTTTATAGTTCAAACAACAATATTCATATTACCATTTAATAAGGTAATGGTGTGATACTCGGCGTCTGTAAAAGACGTACGAGCGTACGTACGTACGTACAGTCGCGTACACTCATAGTGCATGTACTCCAAAGTGATGAGATACTGCATAATACATAATTGCATATAGATGTCATGCGCATTTGGTGTCTTTATGAAAACTTGATTGATATTTGCAATTCTCCTTACTGAGGACAGTGTAAAGGTCATGATCATGATATACTACCAGTCGCAGCGAGCGAATGGCGTACGCAATACCGGATTTTGATGCAAGATCAAGTGTTACGCATGCTCACACGCATAAATCGCTCACTGCGAATGGTAGTAGGGTAGGCCGCCCTATTTTCGGACACTGCCAGTTTTCGGACAGATTTGTGTTTTGAGCCACGTGGTTTCATTTTTTAAATTCAACACTTCATTTTAATCCATCAAAATAAAGACCGAATACATACTGCATTTAAATGGCTACCTTGAAGCCGTCTATGTGTAGTTGTCTTTCGAAACAGCGAGGATAAGTGTGGCGAGTCGGCCCCTTTTTAATAAAAACATGTTACTTATGAGGTAGCGTAATACGGCGTGATCACTTTCGGGAGGTCGTGCATTTTGCACAATTCACAAAAATCTTAATTTTTCTCTTTATGTGTTCATGTAAGTATATGTATTTTTTGCTGCAGGGTCCACTGGTCTGTTTTCTACCGTAGCAGCCGACTGCATGAACTGTCTGAAAACTGGAAAGGAATGTTTGCGCATGTCCAGTTTTCGGACACCCTCTATAAAATACGGAGGGTGTGTTCAGATTGTATTATGCGCGATATTGCCTGAATATAAATAATTAAAGCATAATTAAACTGAACATTATTTGTTTAATTATTTATTTATTTTATCTATTTAATTTATTTATTTTGTTTATTTTTTTTTGTTTATTTTTTTGTTTATAATTTATGCATTTGTGAAAAGCCCACCATGATTTTATTGTATTACCACTTGGTATTACTCGCATTGAGCGTGATCATGTTGTAATAATGACTCTGGGCGCCGCCCATCACATGCAACTCGAACAAGTGGGGAGAATTGATGGCTAATCAAGTACGTCCGTACGTACGTACACTGTTAAAAAAATTTCCGTAAATTTACGGAAATTTCTGGCAGCAGTATTTCCAGACATTTTTAGGGTAAATTTACAAAAATTTCTGTCAATTAACGGAACTTTAACAGTAATTTTACAGAAATTTGTCTCATATTATGGAAAAAATGTGTATTTTAACAGAATTTTTCCGTAATTTACAATTGCGGAACCAACAAAAAATTCCGGAAATATTGCTGCCAGAAATTTTTGAAATATTTCCGTAAATTAACATTTTTTATATTTTTTGTTTTTTATTTTTATTGTTTTTATAAAAAAAATCCGTAAATTTACGGAAAATCTGTTTTCTTAATTACGGAAATTTTTAACAGTGTACGCTCGTACGCCCGTACGTGTTTTACAGACGCCGTTTTATACTGGAGTTAAGCTACCTGAGTGGCGTGTCCATCTCTCTGTTTTTGGGCCCGGCGTGTAATAATTTGCTTTGTGTGTTCGCCAATCCTCCGGCATAGCGATAGATATATTTGTAGCCATCTATATTCATGGGTGGGAAGAGGCAAGTGAGCTGAGGTGACCTTGTCCACAGACACAAAAAAAAAATACGCGCGCTGACTCCAACGAGGTTCGAACCTGCGACCCTCTGATCACGAGTCGGTCGTTGTGCCACCCGTGCCTCAATCCATCCATAATCAATCCATGCATCATAATATAATACAAATACAAGAGATGCAATATTATTTAATTATAGTTGACAACAACACAATATACAGCTTAATACTAAACTACAATAGGATAATACATTTAAATTAGGTACTATATACAGTATGGTTAATATAAATCCGTGTGATTTACGAGGTTGCATATCTTCCCCTGTTCAAATAAGACCGCAAGGTGCTTATTATTGGATGCGAAAGGGTCAAAATAAATCACATGACGTTACCATGTTTAGTGGCTGACACCATGACAACACTACAATCAAGACTGAAACAATATTCACCAACACAGTCTATAGACAGACAATGAGAACCACCTCAAAGTACGTAGAAAAATCGCCTGGCCCGAAGTGAACTTATCACATCTATAAAAGCAACATTACATTGTCACATTGATCAACACACGAAAAACCCGTTGCGTCAGCTTTCCGAGTAATGCCAACGAGTATGACTCTAAGTAATGCTAACTTGATGTAGTTATATAGTAACTACTTACTAAATGGTTATCATAACAAATTTTATTTTAGTTACCACTCAAGAAAAGTCCAAGTTTATATTACTTGATGTTTAAGGTTGACACAATGTGACATTACTCATGAGTCAGTTAACATACTCAATTATGTTAAGTTGAACTAAATAGAAAAAACTAAAATTTAATAAGTCCAAGATCCTTGAGTTGGCAATACTGAATATACTAGTTTGCCTGACATTTTTTTTAAACAATGACTACTCTGAATGTGGATAACTCAACTCTCTATTTGATTACACTCAAGTTATATACTTAAGACTGACAATAGAAGTCTATACAACTCTGATATATTTTGCATATCAAAACATTTATTCAAACTGACTCAGTAATCTATTGCACCTTGTAGAAATGAAATTTAAATAGTAACACATTGCAAGTGGTTCCTCTAAAAGTAATATTTCTGCTTAGGCGTAATTTAGGTCGTGGTGACGCTATCCGTCATGACTATGAATAGTTTCAGATACTTTTGAGTACAAGCTAAATTGATGACTTGAACTCTGATCCATTTTCAAGAAAAAATTAAAACAAGTTTTTGAAATCAGTGGTGCCCAGCCAAAAGGGAACCAATTTAAAATGGCAGCCAATTTTACTGAACATTATTTTTCCCGTAGACGTATTGTTACCTTTTTCCTTACTAATGATTGGTTGATAAGTATTTATGGTGTCAAGGAAACCATGTTAGAAAGTTTCAGAAATTTGGCTTTTTTGTTTTTCATGTAATCGCCATTTGTGAAATGGCCGATTAATGAAAACATGGCTCGGGTGCTCAATTCTGGATTAATCTGTATACGAGCTTATTGATTAAATACAGAATACCGCTCTCCTCCATTGTTCACTTGGAATGGGCCAATTAATCATGAAAGCACCCCGTCCTTCGGAGGGGACGTTAAGCCGTAAGTCCCGTGTACAAGAGTCACAACTGTGTACATCGCAGTCAGTGGCGAATAATAGTATGGTGTAACGCCCTGACTGTTCCCAATCCGCCCCTAATCTCAAAAACGCGGGCCATTAGGAGCGTCTGTATCATAGATACACCGGACCCCCGGGTCAGCTTACTCAGTTTTATAAATCCTGACACCACACAAGCCCATTCCTAATGAATTGTGACACGCTAAGAATAAGAAGATTTGTGAATATTTGACAGAGGGCACTTTTCAATATTTCTCGCAGATGATCATGCATCTGCTGTTCCATGCTCATGGGGATTAGGCTGCAAAAGAAGGATGTTTTTGAAGGCAACTGCATTTCAAAACACATTTTTTTGAAGGGCACACCCTTATCGAAGGCAATTACATGCTAAAGAATAGACTGCCTTCAAGGGCATTAAGGCAATTACCTATTGGGCATCACGGCAAATTGACTTCCGTTTATTTTGCACCTGCTGGATTAAAGGCTATGTAACTTTATCTCCCTGCAAATTTTAACGCTGTGGTTTACATGGTTTGCATGTAGCAGCATGTTTGCGTTTCATGAACTCCATTGAAATACACAGTGAGCAATTGTCTCCATGCATTCAAGGACTCGTTGACAAACCCGAAAAAGCGGTACGAGCAAACCATGGTGAGCCAACATTTTTTTTCAAGAACCGCCAAAATGTTTTCCTGGACAGCTAAAAATATATCAGATATCACCAGTACACATAAATTCATAGGACCAGCAATTTATGGGTGGGGCCCCTATAACAAGTACCTCCCAGTGGTTCTTCAATCGAGTACCTGCAGTGTACCTGCAGAGTACCTATGCATGTACTCCAAATTACGGGTACCAATGGAGGTACGCTTTCATAGGGCCCACATTGCCGGTCATATGAATTTTTGAATGTGTAAATATAAGATAGGCCCACCGGGGGAAAAATATCCATTTTCATCAATGGTGCCATGTTGAATGTGTTCCTTTTTTGGCCCGCATTTTATTGAGACTCTAGTATGGTGACGGAATCTCACGCAGATGGCAAGAGCGACTAGGTAAAAGACTGTTTTTTATCATTAATGGGAGCACTTTCATGACTAGGTTGTTTTGACACTAAATCAATTTTTAGCCGAAAAATAAATAAAAAAAAAAAAAAAAAAAAAAAAAAAAAAAAGAAAAAAAATAAAAAAAAAAAAAAAAAAAAAAATAACAATAATGACTTCAGTAAAAAAAAAAAAAAAAAAAAAAAAAAAAAAATACTGATATTAGGACCAAAAAACCTTTCTCCATGGGAAACTTGCAGGCTAGAAATTCAACGCAAATCCATGAATCGATTTGCGTAAAGATTCACGCAAGAACATGCCAGCGTGAATCATGTGATTCGCGTAAGCTTACCTTGCGTAATGATTCAAGTTAAAACACAGCACAAATCATTATTTTACAAGAAAATGATGGGCCGCAGTGTTTCAAGAAGGCTCTTAATAACTTGCATTTGTGAACTAAACTGGCCTTATTCAATTCACACAATAATTTTGTATGCCAAGTTACGTGAATCAAGATTCACGCAGATAATAATTAGCGTTAATCAAGGGTGATTCACGTACTGTGCAGGGGATTTCTAGCCCGCCTTGTTCAGGGCATTTTAATTACCTCATTACGTTGTCAGGTCAATAAAGCAATAATAGCACATGTTTTGAAGGGGAGTGCCCCCCATTTTCAAAATTTGAGATTTTTGCAAAGTTGTGGTTGATAATTAGCTAGTAACATATACCTGCGAACGCTAATATGGTAAAATTGCGTATTGGTCACTGTTACAGGCACAAAGAAGCACGTTTCTAATTGACTCCAGAACCAGATTTGTCGTTAACGTGAGCTTGAAACCAAGAATTCTGTCCGTCCACTATAGAATAGTCCCACCTCACGAAAATGTCCTCTAACTTAACTTGCCTGAACCACTAAACAACTAATGGAAGAGCTTAGACACGTACATGGTGCTACATCCCGCCTATTTCATATTGAAGGCTGTTTCCAGCACCGTTGATTATTTCGGAGATCTCCGATCTTACTTACAAAAATTCCCTTCCTTGCGACACATCGACATTTTCAAGCCTAACCATCACAGGTAGTGTTTACTAGTCAGTTCTCAATGCAATCGTGCAAAACTCTCTAAATTTTTTGAAAAACTGGGAGTGCTCTTAAAAAAAATGCTCTTATTGCTTTATACCAAAGTCAATGGTATATGCATTGGACACCGCGCCATTTTTCCTTTTAAAAGCCTGGTTTGAAAGACTGCAATCTAAATTGTTTGGATGCAATCACTCCAAAATCATATTTGGCGATCTCTTGAGTGGTAAATGTCCGACCAGCAGTAAGCAGCCGTCTAAAACTGTTTAGCCTCCCAGAGGGTATATGTCATGTCAGTGGCAATGTATAGGCATTTTGTCCTCGATTACCGGAATAAATGTCCGACTAGCAGTAATCGTCTCTTCTTCCTCTAAAAGATTACACGTCCGACCGGCATTTACCGCCATCAACTTTGGGGCATCTCCTGAGGGGTAAATGTCTCACCGCCAGTAAGCAGTCATTCCTAAAATTGTTTGATCTCCCACGGAATGTCAGTCTGGCAGTTATATCAGCAACGGATATCTCAAAGGCAAAATCCGTCCAACAAGCAGTTAGCAAAACAGCACAACATCCAAGTCCTTCTATAGCTAAACGCCCGATCAGCGATGATCGGCAATGGAAAGATCATGATTGCCAAGAATTGACCGCTCGACGGGTAGGATTCATTCCATCATGCCCAACAGTACATGACATATGTTCTGTCGCCGTGCCACTTTTTGAATCTCGATAGATTCGGTTTAGTCCTGCAGGCTTGATAATGAATTTTCTTCACCCATGTGTAGACATCCATCCAGACAGCAGGCATCCATCTGCACGATCACAGCACTGTGGTGCTTCTCTCCGTCCGACCTTGAACCTACCTGCCCTGATGAGACAATAAATTAAAGAAACATTTTAATTTGATGAAGACTTAATGCATTCCCTGTAAACTGATTTCTCCTTACAAAAAAAACAACTTACTTTCTTAGTTTGTTTTCGGAGGTGACGAAAATTTAACATGAATTTAAAACTCCCCTCATTACATTTAAAAAGAGAAGGATCAACATTTTTTTACACTAACTGAAAGCATTCGCATGTAGTATTTTTTACAATAATCACACCGAAAATTCATATTTAAAGGTGTTGTTCCGATTTATGTTATTGTGTTCTCTACTTGCTAGCATGGCACTTGCACACCCCATTAAGTACTGAAGGACACAAACTTGTGGATTTGATGATAGAAGCAATAATGCACCCAAACATAGTGTCTCCTGACGTCCCACGCACAATGGCATGCAATCAGTGCCCTGCATTTGCCTGTGATCCGTTTTTCCCACAGCGGTAAAAGCTTTTTAGTCTCACATGCAATAGGCAGCAAAAGGTCTCCTGAGGGGAAGACGTCACAGGTGCAATAGAAAGCAAAATTTTGGTTTTCAACGTCTTCTGCGGGTAAAGATGCTGAAAGTCAATATGATGCAATAACCGGAATGTACGCTCTACTTCCGGGTTTACAAATTTGACCCTGACACATCTGCTAAATTTGGAGGGTCCAACGTAAGTCAACGTCGGGGGAAAACCAGCGGGACTTCGAGAATTCGGAAACCTTAACGGAATAAACCACACGGTTTATGTGGTTTATTCCGTTAAGGTTTCCGAATTCATAAGGGTGTCAGAAAGAAGGGTGTCACCTTATGGAAACACCCGGATTGCCCCTGCCCCCCTCTGGCGCCGCCACTGACTACTACTACCTCACCAGGGGGTATTACTTCCATCAATCAACAGAATCATTTGCGTAGCTTCCATACCTGTATTAACGTTCAGAAAAGTCCCAAAACATTCGTCATTCGTCTTGCGTTGTCATAAAAACCACGCTTGCCTGAGAAGTGTAGTGGTCGGCCTACAAATGTATAGGGAAAAATAGAAAATGTTGATAAAGAAACACTCCCTGGAACCACTTTGAAGTTTTTTTTTAAACAACACATGCGCAATCTTCCTGACCGCTTGAATCCTCAGGGATTGTTGGCCAGTACCAGACAAAACAAGACAAAGGGCGCACGTGTGCCACTTGCAAACAAGGGCACAGAATTGCCTAGTCCGAGGTTGCTCTCACTAGACACGTCCATATTTAGAGAATAAAGGTATGATTTTGGGAACCGGTACTCTCTTTACGACAAATTGAAACCAAGGCGATACCATTATTTTAAGTGGAAGAACGACTAGGCCGGAGGCCATGTTCTTCCACGCAAAAATAATGGTGTCGCCGGTTTCAATTCCTCGTAAAGAGATTACCGGTTCCCCAAATCATACCTTTATTCGCATTCTTAAACAGCTCTATCATTTGAGGTCATCTTCAACCCAATTTTGCGATATTTTACGGCTTAAATACAATAAGAAAGGACTGCCACCACCCAGTGACAACAATCGAATAGCGAAGTTCTAATTGAAAAATTTTTCTACATTGAACTCGTATGTACATTTTATTCCACAGCACAAGTAGCAAATTATGTCTCTATCTCCTTGTCTGGTGAAAGAAAATCTTCCGTATGACACTAGAAATTTACGTCGACTGACCTAGTATGTATCGTAGAATGTATGTGCTCGACGTGCGTACGCGGTAGCATCTGTGTAAGAGACAAAATATAATTGTTTCGCACTGTAAAAGGCGAATTTAGGGCACCGAGAGACGAATTTATTCGCTGGATTTTGACATGAAAGAGGTAAAAAACTGTGATTGGGGTGAATATTCTGACTCAGGATAGTCTCAGGTATTTATAGAATCCAGCTTCGATGGTCTAATGCTTCAAATATAGAGGGAATAGGGGACCGTGTCTGCGGGTAGGTTTTTCACCCGCAGCCTATGCTACAGTACAGTAAAGAAAAACTAAAGCTTTTGGAATACAGATTTTCCCAGACCTCGCGCTGCACGCTCGAGGCTGGTTCTAAACGGACTAGCCTTAGCCTAGCTAAGGCCTAAATCAATATCATGAATGAATATCGTATAGTTCTATGTGGCATACACTCCCGGCATACGCTATATCTTGCTTGTTTTACAAACATTTGATACACTGGCAAATCCACCATTTATGCCCGGAGTTAATATGTGTAAACATTTACATGCCATGACATAATGGTAGTTGAATTCTGTGCCCCCATACCATGCCCATTATGCCCATGCATGCATGGCTATGCACATTTTCAAGGCACAGTTTATGCCCAACTTTGCAACCTAAAAAAATCACAACTTATTTTTTTATGTACAAAGTAGGGTTATCGTGCAAATAATGAGTAAAATAAACTGCAATGTACGTACGTTTCACTGGACTGTTTGACCGCCAAGCAGAAAAGAAAGTTGTGTCGCCTGCGGAAGCCCGAGAATCCAATCACGTGACTCACGTCTATTTTAACTTAGTAAAAATAGTATTGTGAACAAGATGGGAAAAAGGAGTTTCCCCAACGTAACTGTTTCAAGTTCAACCAACACGAAAACACTGCATATGTTGGATACACTTAAAAATTTCAAGTTACAAAAGCTGCTTATATGTTAGAGTCTTTATAACTTGAGATTTCAAGTAATGTAAACGAGTGTGCATTTTTAAAGTTGGCTTCACTCATTTGATTAGGTTGTAATAACAATGGAAAAAGATCATTTTTCTGAGTGCATAAGGGAGACATGAGAAATATAGTTTGTTCCCTGATTTCTCTCATCTGAAACAGAAGCAACTTTAAGTGATTCGCTTCAAAATGTAAATAAATACCGCCCTCAATTTCACGTGAGGTGTATTTTATTAGTTACAAGTACACCTATGACCATTTGTTGAGTAAAACAAGTGTAGTAAACGTTTATACTCGAAGTGAAGTATATTTCAATACATGGCATAAGGTTTATACTCCACTTCCACTAAGATTTTATTCAAGAGAAAGAATTGTTCCCTTTTTAATCAACATTGAGTAAAATATTTTGAAAGTGTATAGGACCCTGTCAACAAAATGCCGCTCTTGAAACAGAAGCTTGCACTAACATAGTATAATACAGTTTCTCTGATTGGCCCCTCACAGGACACGGTATGAGATAGCCCTCTGATGAGCCAATCAAAACAGTGCTTCTGTATGTCTGTTTAATGCGTACCAACATTCTTACAATATCTCTGATTTGTTCATTACATGATATTATCTGCCAAGTAACCAATTAAAATAGTGCTTAGATGCGGATAAATAGGCAGGTAGTGCCCGTGGGTTAAATTTAGGTTTTCAGAGATGTTAGAATAATTTGTTGATATGAAGCTACACTCTCAATTATGGCAACATTTGGACATATTTCAAAATCTCGGCTTCGGTCAACATGTGTTCTAATTCTGCTTTTCACACCTTCAACCAAGAATACATCGCACAGACATACTAGTTATCGACAGGTGTCGTTTTCCCTGCACGTGTAAAATATCTTACAAGCAACACATGTGAACCAGTCACAACTTGATTTTCAATACAGACCATTCAATATTTAGTATAAATTCCATTCGATAGAAATTCTGTTTTTAATGCCCTCTTCCTTCAGGAAAGACGAATATGGATATTTACTTTGTCTGTAAAAAGCTACCCATAAATAATTTGACTGGAATGATTCATTCCAAATTATGTATGCATGTGCTTCTTTCTAAATAACAAGCTTATTTCTTTATTTTATTTATACACAAGGTACATTTTAAGTGTCAGTGCGTACAGCAAATTGTGCACCTCCGTGTAGCTAGTGGCAAGAGAGAGAATTTTGCACTAAGAATTGGTAAGTGCTCTTCCGTCTATGTGACGTCAACAGCTTCTATTTTACCCTTCAAGTTCGTTTGCCAATGTGGCTCTTTGTTGCTGAAGGCAAGACGAATGGCACAACGCTCCCAAAATGCAGAAATCTAAATAGGTGTAGCTAAGCTACCACTTGTTAGTATTGATAAAACCTTGCAGGTACTTACCTGTCTTAAGTAACAAGTAGATTTGAGGAAAATAGGTAGAAACATTACGAAAAAACGCTACTAGATTTTCTTTAGCCATCAGCAAACAACAAACATTATTAGAGTTCACACAGTAGCAATTATTGATGTTCAGTGATGAAACATGATGTGTTTCTAACCATTAGAGCGTGCATTTTTATTGATGACATTTTTTAAAAAGGAAAAAAAGTAGAAGCTGAATAAAGTGTTCCATGTGATGTACATTATGCTTAAGGGTGAGTGACCCGATTGACAATCTCCCCCCCCCCCTTTACGCATCAAAACTAGGGTTTTTTTATTATCAAAAGCGGTTTCACATTTTCTCAGTAGCCCTCCTGGAAATTAATGCCTGGGATATTTTTCATTTTGATATTATGAACAAAAGCGTCTCCAAATGTAGTCGACCTCATTAATTAAAACACACACAGTCCTATGGACCATTTTGTACATATTTTTGCTTCTACTATCCAAACAGATGGAGTCCCACAAATACACTTCAGTCAGCACAAACAGACAGACAGACAAGTTATCGAAGGTATGCTTGTGTGACTTTTCTTTTGTTAAAATTAGACACACAAGTAATAAAATTCGAAAGAGAAACAGTCGGACAGACAGACACAAAAAATAACGAGAGCATACTTGTCTGATAAGACAAGCAGGCTTTCGACAGAGTATTCATCATGCAATACCTCAACACAATGACAAATTTTTAAAGTATTGATTACAAATAATCACCAAACTTCTTCGTCCTTCATTTTTCGGTAACGCGTAAGCTTTTCTACCGGATTTCGGCAAATAAATTTTTAAAAATATTTTTTTTTTTCAAAGGAATACACCTTGGGCCTAAAGTTTTACTGATATTGTTGCTGCACAACAACAACACATTTTTGAAGAACGCCCCCAATTTTCAAAATTTTAGATTTTTGCAGTTGTGTTGGTAATTGTCTAGTAAACTATATCTGCGAGTGGTAATACAACAATTTGTCATAAAAGAAGCGATTTTGTAATTAGAATCGGGATCCCTGATTGTAATTTAATGGCAGAGCTGAAAACGCCAAATTTATGTCCATCCATAATGAAATAGTGTCACTTCACGAAAATGACCTCTAACTTGACATTTCCTAAACCGACGGAACAACTAATGGATGAGCTTATACACGTACCTAGCGCAATTTCCCGGCTATTTCATATTGGAAGGACGTTTCCAGCAGCCGTTGCATTATTATCGGAGATCTCCGATAATAATTATTCTAATTACAAAATTCCTTCTTTTGCGACACATATAGAGTTTTGAGCTCTACCATTCAGAGGTATTGTTCACTAGTCAATTACCAATGCAACTGTGCAAAACTCTCAAAATATCCAGAGGATTAGGGACGTTCTTCAAAAAATGTGTTGTTATTGCTTTAATTGTAAGCCTCTGCAGTGTAGTTTATGCTTTTTCTGTCATGGAGATATCGCAAAACATGACGAACCATGTATTTTCGCTGGATCGCCGTCACAAATTGCAAACTCAAAACGCATTGTTCAATGTTCAATTTATTTTGAGTCTACAATTAAGTTGATAATACAGCTACAAAAAGTTTATATTCATATATTTATATATACGATAAAGAGAGTGTTTCGTATCTTTGAACACGGTGTTATGTATGCATATCAACGCGCCTCGATCTTTACCTTGTGATGAAACAATCGTACCTTGATATGACATCCCTAACCTATGATTTCTCTTGCTTGTCTAAATTAATTGCTTTTGGCTATTACAGTTGATTCCCTGAGACAGAAATATTTTGGAAAGAAATCTATGGAAGGTTAACGAATTCCGATCCATTACATCACATCTCGTTAAACGAAATAACGGCATTCGAAGTCATTAATAATTGTTTGGGGTAAAGACCAATTCAGCCCTGGAGGCGTGTTACGGTAAACTCGTCGAAAGGGAATGCCGGATCTAAAATTAAAAAAAAAAAAAATAAGAAGAACAAGAAGCTGTGTTAATGACCGTATGGATATGTCACCTGTACTGACAGGATTGAACATAGATATGGAATCATTGAACTGGGACTCACTATATGTGGGTGTTATTGACCGCTAGAGGTTAAGGACTTTCATAACAATGTAATGTAGATAGTTTCTTGCATCTTTATGTGTAAGGTGCAAATAATAATTGCGAACTAAAACCACAAAAAACACAAAGCATGATCACCTGAGAGAATTGTAAAGGTACCGAATTGGAACAGCTTTGATATTGAAGATCAAAGTGGTGTAAAATTCCTTTCACGATTGCTCTCAATTCATAAATTATGTGTCAGTTATCAAACTAGCTAAGATAGCAATACAGATATAAAGCCTTTCCCATTAAATTTGAATTGCGAAATGTGACAATGTGGAAGCAATTGTACATTTATTACCCTCTTGTAACCATTTTATGATTTCAGATTGTACTTGCGTATTCGTTGACACGGTAATCATTCTCAAATGTATCATCTTATTCTGTATATTATTGAGCAAAATTATGAAACCTTCATTAAAAAAACTGACAATGTGGAATTCATCAACTATATATTCGCCCTATTTTCAAACATTACACCAAACATATTGCATTACTATTCTTAAGAATGAGCAAATGTGGAAGTAATAATGTCGATTTTTAGGTGGTCTAATAAATTGGGCCTAACCCGTTTACGATATTAAATGACATTTGCAATATAATATACTTCAAGAAAACAGCCATAAAAGCGTTTGTTTTCTTTTTTATTCTTAATCGAAAAGTGCCAAATATTCCTGAAAGTCGGGTATTGAAAATTCTTGACGATTTACACAATCTAGTAAATTTTGACACCCATCAAAAATAAAACACACTTAAAAGAATACAATAACGATTATTACGATTAAACCTCATCTTACGGGGGTCACCCCCTAGTAATCTTTGCTTCGGTGCGCTAAAATGCCAAAAGCTTTCGTAAAAAAAAATCTATACTTGGGTCATTTTGAGCAATTCCGTGACCGTGGAGAGCAGAGCATCATTTCTCAGTAGATTTGTCTTTTATGAAGGTTAATGAACAAATTTAGCGGGGGTGCCCCTCGTGAAAGTGTGGGCGGAATCCAGGAGGGGGGAAAATTCATAATACAGGGGTCAAAATTAAAAATGCTTGGACTGCTGTAAAAAGGTAACCAAAGTGTTCGTCTTTTTACAAGGATTAAAAAAAGTATAGTTTGTACTACTTATAACTTATGGTTATGGAGATATAGCACGAAAATCGTCAAATGTCAAAGGTCATCACGAAAGGTTAAATCTTAAATATTGCTCCTATTTCTTAAAAATGGGCTCAAATTGTTCATCTTTCCTCAGAGACTGCAACAAAAACATTTTGCACCGTCTAACATATTTTTACAATTCGGGGATCAATAGAGGTCAATGGGGTTGACCTTGTTTGCCATTTATCTCGATTAACAAATACAAATGGGAGTGTCAACTACTTTTGTTGCAATCCCTGTGGAAAAGTTAACAATTTGAGACCATATTAAAGAAATCGGTGCAATATTAAAGATTTAACCTTTGGTGACGACCTTTGACATTTGACGAATTTTGTCTTATACCGCGGTAACTATACCTTGTAGGTAGTACAAACTATACCTTTTTTAATCCTTGTAACAAGAAGAACACTTTGGTTACCTTTTTACAGCAAACCAAGCATTTTTAATTTTTTGAACCCTGTATTATGAATTTCCCCCCTCCTGGAATCCGCCCGCACTTTCTCGAGGGGCACCCCCCCTAAATTTGTTCATTAACCTTCATAGAAGACAAATCGACTGAGAAATGATGCTCTGCTCTCCACGGTCACGGCATTGCCCCAAATGACCCAACTACTAGGTAATCATTCTCTCATCCTTTCTGGTCATGGAAAAAAATGTGAAGGTAGGACCTTCACCGGGGTTAGGGTATGCCATCAGAATCGAAGGGTAAGGGGTACGGCGGTTCGGTATTTCCCACGGAGTAGTCTGTGTCACAGACTGCGAAAAATATTATCTAAATTGTTACTGCGCGAGAGATTAACGTTGTCAGTCCGTCATAGCGAATGTGTGTAAATGAAACTAAATCTCAAATATCTCCGGAAAACGAAGGGGTTCTATGGAGGTTTTTTGCATCAGTGGGTCCGTTACTATGGTTTGCTTTGAATATGTATCGTAATTGGGTCTGAACCTATAGAACCTAGCGAGAAAATAATTGAATGTTTCTGTTGGGTACTTCGGTGCTCGCAGACACGGAAAAGTGAACACGCAATCGCTACGGTCGCCATCATTTTTTCCCACAATGCCTTTCGATATTTTTCCAGTCTTGAGAATTTTCAAACACTGCTTTCAATTTACGCCAACTTGTTTTTCAATTTTAGAAACAGGATTACGAACTTACCGGACCGCCATTGCCACCCAAGGATATTTCATGGTACATTTTTTTTAAAATATTATGCACAGTATGACTCTAAACTCTATGTTTATGCAAAACTAGCCATCATTTGGTATCAATGAAAAAAGGAGCACCATAGCTACTCACCGATATCATTGGAAGCTTTATTACGAATTCTCAAAGTAACCACACCCCGGTAACTGTGTTACAAAAGAGGCTTGGTAAGACGAGGGTTGATATAGTAGTAATACTACACACACTGGCCAAAAGTATTGCAACATGCAGAAAACGAAATTCATAATCACCAATTGATTTCAAATTATACCATGGATTCTTGACCACACAATAGTATTAATTTCCAAAGTTGTGGTTTCATAGAGATGGTATTCCCCAGAATCCAAGATGGTGAAAAAAACTTTTAATTTGATTGTTATGTTCCCAAAATATGGCAGATTAAAGGAACCGCGAACGATAACTTGCCGATTCCACTCCAGAAGGAATACAGACACAGAAACAACAGAAATGGCTTCAAAACAGCCGCTTAATGAATTCTACGGGTTCAATAGGGTTTACTTTAAATGTTTATGGGAGAAAATCATAGTGGTTATGTGGACCGGAAATGAGATAAAGTCAATGGAAGACAGTGGTCTTCGAAAAATTCGAGAAATTCAGAGACACACGAAATGCAATTCGAATGATAACTCACGTGGTTTATGTAAATCATGCATAATTACGCGTTTCACATTGCATGACAAACAGCACAATGACAACGGTGCAACTAAAAAGTTATTTTCAATTTAACACGTGACCTCTATCTTGCCATTAAATTTCCCGAGTCGAACGGTGATGAACATGCTCCCATCTTTTATTGACATTATCTCATTTTCGGTCCATACAATTACAACCACACCGATTTTCGCCCTAAACATTTAGAGTAGACCATGACAAACCCGTAAATGTCAATTAGCGACTATTTTGCAGACTTTTCGACGTTCCTGTGCCTGTATTTCTTCTGGAGCATAATCTGCAAGTTATCATTAGGCAGTTCCTTTAACCCGCCATATTTAGGAATCATGACAATCAAATTAAACATTTTTCGCACTACTTAATTCTTGGAAGCAGCATCTGTTTGAAAAGCACAACTTTGACAAGGATTACGTAATATGTAGTCAGGAACCCCTGGTACAATTTTAAATCAATTTTTGAATATAAATTGCTTGTCCGCATGTTGCATTACTTTTGGCCAGTGTGTGTATTTGTGTGTTTTATTTATCACACGTGTTAAAATAAACCCATCAGTAATATTAAATATGAACATGAGATATATACACTACTGCTAACATAAATTTCCCGCGCTTTTTAGAAATTGAATAGCATAACCATATCGTGGTATTTAACAACTTCACCAGGCGTCCTTCCACAGTGCACATTTTTTTTATTTAAAATAACTTTGCTATTCACTGACCTGTCACCAAGTTATTTAAAACTTCGACGATAGGAAATAACTTCTAAATGATGCAATTTACTACTCACAGAGCTTGAAATTTGTTTACTAAATTCCCCAAAATGTAACTTTCCCTCTTTTAAATTAAAACTTTATAAGTATGCCTCCCCATCTATTCATATGATGTAATAGCCGTTATAATAAAAAATAGCGATTCCGCCAAAACTATGAGCAGACGAATTTGCAGACAGATTTCTAACGGTCACCGAGCATTAGCAGGTGCATCGAAACACATCATCGAATCCACGAGGTGTGAAGATTGAGATCTCTATTAAACAGGAAGTCGTTATTCGGCCCTAGATGTTTTCTGGTTATGTTCGATTCTGATGATACTCAGCAGAATTCTGGACAATGTAATATGCATCTCACAGGACGGGTGTCAGAGATGTGGATACATTTCTTTGTTAATCTTAAAAGTATTGAGTTTTGATCTAAATTTACATCAATTTCTTTATCCATAAGCCAATATGGCTAGTACAAGTTTATAAACTTCTCACACCTCTTTCATACTTCGTTTAAATTACTATTTTGATAGAATTGTCCTGTGTTGGTACCATTCGAACTATGAAGAAATAAACATTGATATAAAATACACACAAAATGTTTAAATGTGCACAAACAGCTAAATACTTGATGATTAAGCACTCTACTAGAGGTATCCCTCGAAACTGACCAGGGGTCCATTCCCGAAACTCAGTCGTAAATCTACGTGCATACTATGTCGTGACTGAGTGGACCAATTTGTCCAAAGCACTATGTAACTGGTATGAAAAGGTCTGTTATGTAGGACATAACCATGTGTTAGAATACACGTAGGGTTACGCACGAGTGGGGAACGGGTCCAAAGACGCCTTGGGACACTGTTCTCGAAGCTGAATGTGATATACATGTACAGGTATGAGTATTTGCTCATGGGACCGACAGTTTTTTAAAGTCCCCTCCGAAGGACGGGATGTTCTTGTGGTTCATTTGCCCAAGTCCAAATGAACCGTGAGAGCGGAACTCTTTTTTAATCAATAGTTCCTATACAAATTAAATCCAGCATTTAGTACCAAAATAAATCCAAGCTAGTGACCCTACGGGGTTTGCAGGGGCCACGTAGCAGCAGCAGCAGAAGTAGTAGTTTCATATTATATATTTTAGTTTATTCAACATCACGCCACAAGCAGGATACAATTAACTGGGAAACAACATTAAGCATGTAACAATAGTACTGAAACAAAATAAGTCATAGGACTGATTATATTTTGAAATATACATTTAAACCAAAAGCTAGGGGAAATACAGACTAGAATACTTAAAATTGACAGAATTTCGTTGAACTGGTTGAATGAACCCAAGGAAATGGACATTCAAAGACATTAGCCCAAGCCATTTACTAGCAGTAGCAGCAGCAGCAGTAGCAGTAGCAGCAGCAGCAGCAGTACTAGTAGTAGTGGTCTGGTGGTAAGCAGCAGCAGCAGCAGCCAGCAGCAGCAGCAGCAGCAGCCAGCAGTAGTAGTAGTAGTAGTAGTAGTAGTAGTAGTAGTAGTAGTAGTAGTAGTAGTAGTAGTAGTAGTAGTAGTAGTAGTAGTAGTAGTAGTAGTAGGAGTAGTAGTAGTAGTAGTAATAGTAGTAAATGTTGTAATTCCAATACAACAGTGCTGCATGTGTGGTTTACAAACACATACAGGCATTTACAAATAATTACCATATCTGGCTTTATTATCTCTTCTTGACTGCCTAAAACGTGTTTCGGTCATTGTGTGCTAATTTGCGTGAAATGTTCTTTTGAGTTCGGAGTTGGAAATCCTTACCATAACGACAAAATGGTGTTATTTCCAAAAGTTTTGTTATCCATTGCCCATTCGCCAATGTTATTTTTACCAGATACTCTTACAATTAACTGACCGCGGTTCTTAAAAAAAAAATTTGTTGGTCTGTGTTTCACTTCGTTTTTCCATCTACAGTAACCAATCAATTTCAAGCCCAATTTCGTTGGAAAAAATCATTAATAATCATAAGGCTCTCGATAATCTTATTCGCCAAAAGGCTATTATAACGATTCCATAAACGCTTGCCCTAATTATCGATTAGAGAAATCATGAGCATGAAGTGGCACTCGCACATGTTCACAAAATATGAAATTTCTTCAATTTGCTCGCGAATGATAGTCTAGGCCTTTGGAAGAATAGAGATATATTTACACATAAAATAATATAGCCCAAAACGGGTCATTAATAAGAGGCTAAAGCCCCAGGTAATTTGTAGGCTAATCTAAAGTTTGCCATAACCTTAATCAACAATGTGTATTACATGAATATCAATCATAGACTTTTACTTATTGATATTAAAACTACAAATATCACAGACCGGTCAAACATGGTGCATGCCGTGGGAATCAAATTCGGCGTGTGTTTTCTTGTGTTAAACGCCATTTCCATCGTCTGCTGAATAAATGTCGCCCGAGTCATTTTATTATGAAATCGTGCTGTTTCCCCATAAGGGCGCTGATTTGGTCTTAATCATTTTAGTTGAAGGCTAATGTATATAAAAGCTTTACCAATATGCAATAATATAAGTTTTGAAAAATCTTGAGGGCCCACTATTTTTCCAATGCGCCAGTGTCTCTTTAATGTCGATGACCTGGGTAAATTATATTAATCCATTGCAACAAAGGCGCGTCGTGAAACATAAGAGGCCCGTCGGAACGGGTACGGATGGTACGGATGTGTCCGTACCACTTTTTGCTAAAAAAAAAAAGGAAAAGAAAAAAAGAAAAAAATAAGAGAGAGGAGAAAGGGAAGAGGAGAAATGAACATAACTAATTTTTATTAGTCCTATTAACTTCCTGTAACAAAGTATGATCTCCAAAGTACGAAAATCGACTGGTTAAGGGGCGAACCCCACTATACACCCCCGGGGACTCTGCCCCTTGGATCCCGCGGGGGAAACCCCCAGACCCCCGTCATCCGTTACCACTTTATTTTGTGTTCCGACGCCCATGGTGGAAAACATAATCAGTTGCTACGTAATGATAGTGGGTCAATGGCGGTTTTGATGCTTTTTATGCACAGACGATAATGCCGAAAATAGTATGGCCTAATTCAAATTATATTGGTCAATCATCCCTAAATCATAAGTCGTCATACTGTGTTGAAATCAAGCTACATCACCACCACTACTACTACTACTACTACTACTACTACTACTACTACAAATAATTTATTAAATATACTATCTCTACTTCCAAACTTTCTCTGCTTCTTAACTGATGCCTCTATTTTCTCCCTGGCGATTTTTAACTAGACCTTATCATTTTAGAACGTGAACATCTCACTTAGCACAATTAGTTTCAAATCACTAATTTAAATATAGATTCAACAAATATCAGGTAGCATAAAAACGTGATCGAATGTGATACCGGGCTGTGTGATTGACATTTTTTATGGTTATCAAGTGAGCTTAAGGATGTACGCCATGTAATGCTTACAAAATGGAGCAATGATGACAAGGAGTATCGGTTACCATGAGAATGAATCAGAACGTTGTGTCATTGCGCAATATGAACCGAAATTTATTTCAGCTATTACAGGCGTCCGTATTCAAAATGGACATTATCCAGATCTGGATTATTAAGCTGTTTGAAAGGTTGACGTTTTGTTTTTGCTCTAGTCGGTAAACACGTGATATAATGTAGAATAGATTTCAGAAACTATCAGAAAGTTTTTGCCACATTTTGAATGTACAAGAGCTGTGTCATCGACTAGCAAATGGTCGCCATTGTTTTCATTATCAAAACAACATATTTGGCTATTCCAGAGATTATCCACCCCCAAAGATGAACATTTCAAAATTCGAAATGACTATGTGAATTCCAAAGCTGTTTTTTCCCAACCAGAGTGGGAATTCCTGTTGGAATTCCATGACATTTGTGTTCATCCTGAGCACAATTGGAATTTGATATGCCTTTTACGATTTTCTTTGCGGAGATTGCCATGCACCGCATGATGGGAATTTGGATTTCACTATGGAAATTGCCATATATTTTGGAGATGTGTGTGTGTGGGGAGATTCCCACGTCTTTGGGGTGTGGATAGTTTCTAGAATAGCACATTTAATTGGATAGTTTCTATATATCAAGATCCGGTTTTCAATTCCAATTTATGCGCCGTTTTATGGGTTTCGTTTTGTTGAAAAGCCCGTCTCAATTGGACTTATGGTTCTAGAGATATGGAAATTTTAGTGTCGCGTTTCACATACTGTCTTATCTGCGTCGTACCTACAGTGCGAGCGTTCTCCTGTACATGAAACGAGTTTCACATACTGTCTTATCTTCGTCGTATATACAGTGCGCGCTTTCTCCTTACATAAAAAGGGGTTGTCTTATCTGTGTCTTATTCGCCAAATCGGAAGCAGAAATCAAAATGGCGAATTTCACACAGAAATCTTTGACGTTGGAGACATCTTAGAGTATAAAACATAATATAATCTTAACGATTTATACATTCTCTTCTTAGCGTTTATTTTCCATAAGTAATTGGTAAGTGCTGTACATGAAAGAAATGGCTCCCGAAAGATTTTCGATCGCAAGTTTCTCCACAAACTACCACAGTTTACCGGATTGTATCTATAGCAACAAAAATTCAACTTTTTATAATGTCACCGACTATCATGTATCGAATGACTTCCGAATAACCCGTAGCACTAACCAAACCGGTGAATTCACGCGGCTTTGTGTCGACATACTGATGCTCAATTCCTATAATATCATCTAGGCCTATAGGTGACTGTCCTTAGCTTTTGATGTCGCCTAAAGGGTCTTTCTGGACGTGCCAGCAGATACATGTTGCGTTATTAAACCTGTCCTCCACTTAGACCTTACACTGCTAGAGCTATAGCCTCCGGCAACCGTCACGGATATTACAAAAGCAATCAAAGTAAATAGCAAGTGGGACTGCTACTTTATCCATGGGCTCGCACAGGTCAAGTATGTCGCGAAAGGGGAGCGGAGCATTGCCAATTCAGTTGCATCCTTTCCACTATCAAAATATAAACGGAAACAACTGCCTCTAGAATATTATAGATTTATCGATTCACTACTTAATAAAATCACATAGGGTGCATTGGAAATAGACGCAGCAAAGCCGCGCTGAATTGCTTAATGAACGACATTCTATCAACACTGTGTACGAGCAAAAGGTAATTGTAGGTTTTGGGGATATCGCAGATGTTTTTCGATGTGTTAATTACATCTTTTTGTGCACCAGTGATTTGTACTGGTTTACCACGACAGAAGGAGGTATGAGACAACTTAAAGGAAAGGCACTTTTTGACATTTTTTAGATTCGGTATGCATATACAGGGTGAGTAGAAAAGAAAAATCGTGACCCTGATTGTGTCCGCCATTTTGATTTTTTATATTACATAATATCTAACATTTGTGGTATCATCGGAAAGCCTATTTCATTATCTTTAATTCGCTTCAAAGATAATTCCAATCGGTTAAGTATAGGCCGAGCTACTTTACGGTCTTTTGAATCAAGCAGTCAGCTTTTCCTCATCCACGGATTCCCATTTGAATGCACGGCGGCCAACTAAGCAAATGACTCCCCAAAATGATGATAAGGGTAAGTCTATGATTATGCCAAATAAAGTGGCGTCTTAAAGGTGTTAAAGCCATTGATAATGGCAAGTATTTTTTTTTTTTAGTTTACAATCAAATTTAGAAATGGGAATGAAAATTTTACCAGAAATGTTAAAATAATATTTTGTAAAACACGTGGAAACATGTTCCTCAATATCTCAGTAAAATGAAAATGAAATTGCCCCATTTGTCCGTTATGGGAGAGTATACGTCTATCGAACGCAACTTTACCTCTCTCTCTCTCTTTCTCTTTATCTCTCTCCTCCCTCCCTCCTCTCTTAGCCTGCCTCCTCGCTCCTCTATTAACCCTGCCTCTGTTCTATATTTTAGTATAACACCCTTCTAACTACTTTCAATTTTATCCAATTTCGTCTCCCTGTCTCTGTTCTATCATTTCATTTTCCCTCACAAAATCAAAGATAAACACGCGCAATCCTTTAGTGCTAACTTACGCCGTTCCTTTGGCTTTGTGGAGTAGGCTTAAGAGTGCTACTGCACTTACATTGCAAATAATTCTGCATATTGGTAAATAGAGATATAGCCTAAAAACTAATGCATGAATTATTATTCTATTTAATTCATCATCCAAAACATGAAAGTGAAAGAAAAAAGAAAAACTGAGTTAGTTAAGAGGGTAATTTGTTGTCCTAGATAGCCACGCTTAAGTTGATATCCAGCATAAGGACATCAGCCGACAATTAGTGCCTCAAGAGCCATCAATAAATAGGCACCACTGTTACAGAATGAGCCAAAACACTGCTCAATAACCAACATAACATTTGATAAAGTTCCTTTCTGAACCTGGTTTTAATACCCATATTATTCACTATTTTCCTCAATATTAGCAGTAAAATGAAAATGAATTGCCCCTACCATTGTCTGTATGGGAGGAGATACCTCTATCGCCGCACTTTATCTCTCTCTCTCTCTTTATCTTGATCTATCTCTAGTCGCCTTTTTTCTCTTTATCTCTCTTTCCTCCCGTCCCTCCTCTCTTAAACCCCTGCCTCGTTCTAATCGTTTTAGCATAACACCCTTCTAACTACTTGCAATTTTATCAAATTTCGTCTCCCGGTCTCTGTTCTATCATTTCATTTTCCCTCACAAATTCAAAGACAAACACGCGCAATCCTTTAGTGTTAACTTATGCCGTTCCGTTGGCTTTATGGAGTGGGCTTAAGAGTGCTACTGCACTTACATTTGCAAATAATTCTGCATATTAGTAAATAGAGATATAGCCCTAAAACTACTAATGCATGGAATATTATTCTATTTAATTCATCATATAAACCATGTCAGCCCCAAAACGTCAGTTACTGGTGCTTCTCTCTGGCTTAAATAAATAAAATTAAATAAAAGACAGATGCAAGGATACTACACGTTGAAAGAAATTGAGCTAAGAGTGTAATGTTGTGTCCTAGATAGCCACGCTTGTGTAATAGGGGATTTGATATCCAGCATAAGGACATCAGCCGACAATTAGTGCCTCAAGAGCCATCAATAAATAGGCACCAGTGTTACAGAATGTGCCAAAACCACTACTCAATAACCAACATAACATTTGATAAAGTTCCTTTCTGAACCTGGTTTTAATACCCATATTATTCACTAAAGGATGAGAAGCTGCAAAAACAAACCTTAAACATATCATGGTTTAGAGTTTGCAAAGCAGGCAAGAGGTATGTTCCATTTGTAAGCAAAAACCAATGGCAAAAGTAGAGAAATAGCGTGATAGAAGTTTACCGATAATTATAGCCAAAACAGACATAATGGTAAAACAGACAACAACAAAAACGACAACGGTGAGAAAAAGACCTTAGGAAAAAACGAATTCAATCACTATTCAAGGATTTAGAACAGTAATTAAGAAATGATGGAAACAACTTCTATTTGTATATAGAAATGAAAAGTTTGCAACTAAGTCTAAATGTAAAGGGAACAATTGACAGGTGCAGCTTATACTGCGAAATTCAACGGAAACATGAGAAAGCAGCAGGTACTGTTGCAAATAAATTTAACAAAAATACGTCGGTATACGTCAGTCAATAGTATATCAACATACAGCCTGTTTAAAAAAAGTGGTACAATCAGAAAAAAAATGGTTAAACATGAAATTTCAAAATAAGTCATTCATATTTGGCATAAGATTAACGAACAAAGAACAGGCTTTCAATTGGTGTTTGTTTCAATCCAGGGATATAATCATTTTAGTGCGTTCTCCCAATTTTGTGCCACTTTTATGCATGGGCAGAGTTGTTTCGCGCAGTTATGCGCTGCTGTCTTGAAGCTCACAAAAGATTGCAACTTGACAAAAGAAACAAAACACAGATTAAAGTAAACAAAGTAAGTCTAGTTTTATCGACAAAAGTTATAATAGTCAACATAATCAGTTCAATGATAAATATCTTCTTTTCATAAATAATAAACAATACAAATATTTATTGCACGTCAATGAAATGGAGCTTTGAATTTATTACAAAATTAGTATCTGTTATAAAATCATGCCAGAAGGAATGTGATTGCGACCAAAATAAACACTCCAAATCCAAAAGAAATGGTTTAAAAATATTGCACTATCTTTATGCATTTATTAATTGTTGAAGTCAATAAAAATTTTAATTAGGAAGCAAAGTATCAAGGTGTTGGTAGGAATTTGTGTTTCATGATACTTCAAGACCATAAAAACTCTCTCCTCCAAGTTGCTGTACGCTCATTGTTCTCTTCTAACAAACAACAGTATGCCGAATGTTATTCACTTTATATTAAAGCCAGTACTTACTGATCATAACTTTCACCATAACGTAACTGTTTTCGTATCTTTTAGAGTTTCTTTATGAAGTTACTCCTTTTTTTAAGAATTTCATATCTGTTCAAAAGTGAATAACTTATGTTTAACTAATATTCTTTCACCGTTTTCACTCAGCCAGAAAGTGGCACAAACTCGATTTTTGTGTTTTGCAGTAAACTGCAGTTATCTCTCGATTGAAACAAGCAAATGAGATGAAACAAAAAATGCTGGAAAGCCTGGTCTTTTCTCTTTAATGTAATTTAGAACCGACTTACTTATGTTGAGATATAATATTGAAAATCAGTTTCTGATTGTACCATTTTTTTAGACAGACTGTACTGATAACATTAAGTTGATGACTCTAAATGAGAAAAGTCTGACAAAATTAAATCATTATTTTTCTCTGAGTTTAAACAGGTACATTTAAAGTAAAGGGGAATGAGTCACTTTCCTCTTTACGTTAAGGTGTCTCTAGAAGACGGGTCCGTAACATGTCTGTTCTTTTTCTACTTGAACATTGTTGCATTGGATGAGATGATAAATGTTTCGGTGCCCAAAAGGTTCCACGTTGGGTGTAAATACAGCTCTAACCTTAGTAGTTACACCACGAGTTCCTGCGACACATTCTTTACTTATTGCGTTTATGTCATTTATAATTACCTGTGTCTACAGTGTATTCTACTCTGTTTGTTTTCCACCCTTTTAAAAATTATTTTCCTTTTTAGACCACAGTCTTCTCCACATTTACTAAGTTATATTTGATCTTGTGTAAAAGTCTCTAAAAGGTCGTTAGTTCTCGCAGCTAAGCCTTTCTATACTTCAAATCAGATAAAGAGGATTTTTTAGCATTTTAACTCAAGGCAACTTGTTTCAACAAGTAACTCTGTCGTGCACTCTCTCTGCCATCGGTGTGTACTTATTCCGTTTTCTTTTTTCCTCTTCATATTTTTCCTTCGATCAGATAAGCTCATGTCATATGTAAGCACTTTGTTACACTCCGCCAATCACGTCTGGCATTCTAATCACATCGGAATCTCCTTTTATTTCGGTTGAAACGGTCTTAGAATAATTTTCTGCTTCTTCAAACACGCCCTATTTAATAGGACCTACATCATGGGATACATTGCTTTTACTCTCCCGAAATTGTGATTAAGAAATCTCTAAAGAAGTAGACGTGCTAGCTTGTCGGCACCTTTCATAGCAATTCAATCGAGAATAGATAAATGTTAGCAATGCTAATTCAATATGCTTCCTTGCGTCGACCCTGTTCATTTCTCCATTAAAATTGACCGATTGCGAATTTTACATTAGGTCCATTAGGAATGCCTAGGCGTATGAGACACTAATTGGAATTAAGTATAATTTATAAGCATTTCCCATAGGAGTATATTAATACATTTGAGTTATGATTTACCAGAAATGAAAGACTATATGGAAATGAGCGTCTGTTGAGGACCATCACGAAATTGTTTATTACAAACGTAATGGAATTAGGTAGTAAGCAAATCATAAACCTCTAGATTTACAACGATAATGTTTCACCCATGACTTCACGCAGGCATACTTGTTAAAGAATGTATTATATTTTGTAATTTACGAAATAGAGAAACCAACCTGAGATCTTGATGCAATATTGTATTCAAATATCAAAGTCAGAACCGAAAGATAATTAGCAAGCACATTGATGAAAGTTAGACTCCGAAGACCAGAAAAAAGTTTTCCCTTGCAATACTGATTATATGATTTGAACGTTCATTTTGATCGTTATTTTAGTAGATTAACTTTCTAAACTTCTTAGTGTTTAATATGGTACTATTCAATTTGATAATTAACATGGTGAATATCTTTCATTCATTCTCGGTATCATTCTTAATCATTTAGTACTATTGTTCATGTATACGTATTTGATCCACTAAAGTCAACCACAGAGATAAAAACATGATTTGATGTGTATGTCTAAATATTCAAAACAAAAATCTTTTGCAAAAAAAAAAAACCTCTTATAATACATTTACCATTGATATTTCAACTTATCGAAGCTCTTTCAATACATCGTCCTTAGGCAGGAAAAACCTCCTATGTCTAATTGACATTTGAAATCAATAGCTCATATGTGAAAAAGGTAATTTTCAAAACCTCTTATTAAGAACATTTGATTAAAGCTACACTTTCTCAAGCAAAATTAAGAACTTTTATTCACCCTCGTCTATCTGAGTGATTTGTTTTTACATTCCTATACATTTGGTACCACAGGATAGCTTTGAGATTCTTCTTTCCATTGGTATCAAAATAAGTACCAACATTTCCATTATGACGTCACTATGACGTCATATAGTGTAAAATTGATATTCGCAATTTTACTGAGTCAAAAACATTATTATAGCAGTTAAAATGCTTTTTGAGTTTTTTTGTATACAGCTTGTCATTTCCAATCAAGTAGAGCCAAAAACCGCATTAAAATCGGATATTCCTAACTTTTTTTGGTGAAAAATGTGCACTTTATGATGTCATTCTGATGTAATTCTAGGCATGTTGGTACTTATTTTGATATCAATGGAAAGATGACTACTATAGCAATCCATTAATATCATAAACAAGTGTCTGTGATATTCCGGTGTCGTACTAGGTATGTTGATACTTCTCTCCCGTAGGTAGACTACCTCTTTTAACCTGTTTACTACCTGGTCATTTTTGTATGTTAATATCTCTGAGCTGTACTGTTGCATATGGTTGCACAATTGTGAATCCACTCTTTACAAATACATATGCATGTGCAACGATGCTTAAATTGTTAAAATTAGTGCTCCAGGACCTAGGAAATTCACTTTATGTGAATTCGCCACGTTTGTGTCTCTGCTTTTGTTATCAACAAAGTGATCTCATGTAAATGCGCTCACCAAGCGTTAATGTGTGTTGAAATTGGAAAAGGTTTGAGCTTTTGTGAGCAACTGATTGTATCGGTTTGTCGGTCAGTTTGTCTGTATAATGTAAGCAAACAATGCAACTCTTTAATTTATTAAGCGAAGATTAGTTTCAGTTTTAAAACATTTTGCAAAACAAATATCAATGTGGCATAAAGACAAGAAAGGGTTGTGATGGACACGGTGCTTTCGGTTACTGTTTATATGTAGTTATCTTACCTGTTTCTGTTTTGTAGAGTTCTTTGTCTTGTGGAAGTCTTCACTCTCTCCATAGCGTGCAATTCCTTCGCCTGAGGGAGCCGATTCCGGAAGTCACGGTGAACTTCTACGTAACTACTTGTTCTTAAAGGTGTCATTGTCTTCATGGCAACTACTCAAGCGTAAAGTAAGCTCGAACCGTGTTTGAAATGCAATGACCTCAACATGGCAGCAGCCCTGGTTCACCCAGTTGGGCATTCTACCTCACATCGGTTTTTGTGACTTCCCGCGCCAGTGCACCTATGGTTCTAGATAAAACAAATTGGTAAAAAAATATTTTAATACGTTTTTAGATTCCCTTGAAACACCATTAATATAATAACATGATTCACCTTCTTCTATATTTACTATATATTGATATAAACTGTTAGATAGTTTTACTTCCTTCATATAAATGTATTAATAAAATTCACTTTTTTAAGAGTAAAATTCACTCTCTTGGAAGGAATTTTAAGAAAGTTACTCTTTCGAAGAATTTTTACCCCTTACATTCAGTTGTAAGTGTTAGGATGAAATTATTATTACACAGAATGAAAATGCATTTCATTAAATATATTATTACTATTTTAGTTCTCACCTAAGTTGAATAATTAAGAAGTAATTTGATATTAACGTGGGGTAACTACAAATATGATTTTTCGTTGAGCGCAAAAAACTCTACATCTAAAGGCCTAATTAGCCTAATAACTCTACAATAAATTGAGCCTTTTACTTGAAATATATGTTAATATATATATGCATATTCAATTACTTTTGTAAAATTACACGTATAAGTACTGAGCGTAATATTAAGTACAAGAATGTCGTAACTACATTTTTTGATATGTTATTAAGATTATCTCACCAAAGTTAGCATAAATTTTGTACTAAATGTAAATTGATCTTTCAAAAAACTAGCTGGAAGATTTTTTTTTATTTACACAGCTTCTACAATCACCTTAAAAATATAAAATGGCGTATCTGCTTAAGGATTTTCCTGCTGAGTGCTACAAAGTCGTATCTACCAGTTACGACTTTATTGCACATTTTGAATGCCGAAAGTCGTATCTTCACCGAAATAGGCCTATTTAGTCTAATAACTTTGGAATAAATTGAGACTGTCAGTTGAAATATATATACGAATGCGTAATGACGTACTTTTTCACAATACATTTAAAACTCAATTACGCCAAAAACGTCAGTTACGACTTTGTTACACTCACATGACGATCTACTATGCTCTCCTAAACAGTGCCTACTACTTCAAAAGATTGAAAAAAAAAAAAAAAAAAAAAAAAACTAAAAAAATGGAATTTCACTCGATAAGGTTTGCCCATAGTAATCATTCACCCCTCTCTCTCTTTTGGAGTGAATTATATGAATTTCATTCTTTTGTTGAATTAGATACCTTCGTGTTCGAGCGCGCGTGTATGTGTATGTAAAATGAGGCAATAAAAATTATAATAATGGCACAATTTGCACTTACACGCCTCACAAAACCAAGTGTATGTAGTATTTGCATTTTTAAAAGCTCGATTAAAGAGGTTGTCGCCGAAAATTATAAACATACTAGTAGAGTGACTAGTTTGACAAGTTCCTACAGGCCGGTTATGAAGATTCTGAGTAAAAGCTTTCTCGTGGGTGGTTAGATATCCATTTAATAAGCTCCTCTTACTTCATGTACTTTGCTCTAGTATATGTTGCGACTATCTCGAACACAAATAATAATTGGAGCCCTAGTGTATTTGTTTCCGTATTTAATCAAAATTTCCAGAAAGGAGGGCCGATGTCATGTCACTCTCTATAAACAAGACTTGAGAGAGGCATTTTTGGGACAGCTACAATGTATCTGTCAGTTAGGTTTCTTGGAGCAGTATTTGGACATACATTTTATGTGTCTTTGCAAGCTCGACAACGTGTCATTTTATATAATGGTTCGGGTAAATGTGATTCCAGCATTTTAAATTCATGTAGTGAGAAGTGGTATTCTTCAATGATATAACCTATAATTTATGAGTTTGGTCGGGTTTGTTTCTTGATTTCGCATCAGCTGTTGGGCGAACAGTCAATCGTTTTTAAATGTCGTCAAATGTTGAAGGTGAAATCAGACCTGCATGATAAAGAAGAGAGACCGTTAGATTTCAATTAGGCTAAATGATGATGATATTATTGGATAAAGTATTTATCTTTGAAAAGTTAATATTCATAAGGGATGATTTGCAAAACGAAATGCCGGGAGATATCTTAATTTCAATTTCAATTAAGAGGTGCAAAAATGCAATTTGCCTTCAAGTTTCAGACAAGTTCTAAAGTGCGGTGAAACCTTTTTTGAGGTTATTAATTTTAAAATCATCCATAATTGGAATAATTAACGGGCAGTTGAAATATTGCCAACGTATTACTACCGTTTAGTCACTAGTACGATTAAGTGAGGTTGGACCTTACCATGTTATGTCATTAGGATGCATTTGATTTGGCATATGTCGTGTCTTAAAAACATTAAGTGCCCAGCGGATTTAATATTTAGGTAGATTTAAAATAATGATTATTATTTTCCTCCTCCACGCTCGTTACTGAAAATGTCATTGTATTTATCCAATCCAATAGGTCATCTGACTACCCAGACCTTCAATATCGGGGCGCGAACGCGGCTCTACTCATGCTTCATCAGCAATACTCGCACCAAATACGCGTAGATACTCGCAATTTGAACACGGTTAATCATACTATTGCAAATATCATGCAAACACAATGCAAATTATCTAATTAATTAAATCTAAATATTTATTTTTGAAGGTAATAATACGATGCGCCGAGCCACTTATTTTAAAGTTTATCCGAAACAGCTGTTTGACCCCATAACACTAATTGTCCCTTGTATTATTAGAACAATTTAAGCAGTGGCGACACAATTTTTGACAACTGACATTAAGTAGGGACATGCAGAGCTATCATCTTTGCAATCTATTGTGGAAATCTTGCCATATAGACCTTCAAAGTTCCTATTGTACATAATCGCCTCCTTTTAGCCATTCTCCTCCATAGAAGAACGTTGGAAAATTAGATTATTAAAAAACATATTTGTAGTTAGTGGACTAAATATTTCCAAAACAGTTGTCAAAATTCTTGTCGCCGCACTGTTAAAAATTATCTAAAAAAGGCGTTTTGACTGTTAGCCGGGACTAAAAACGTGCAAATAACTGTAAAAAGGGACTCGAAACGTGCAAATGACTGTAAAAAAACGTGGTTTTAACTGTTGTGGGAGTCCCAGCTGCCAGTCTAAACGCTGGTCATTTTACTTGAAACCCATTTTTAACAGTGCGGCGATAATTCTTGTTTTGTCATATAAATGACACTTTCAAAACAGCTGTGTACCGAACGAAAGATTAATTATGAGCCCCATACTGCATCACTGGTTTTCATTTCTTAAGTGAGTCCCCACTGTGCTGGTGATAGCATACGACCGCCCTCCAATAAACATTCTGTTAACCAAGTTCGTCGTCTGTCTTTGTAATACGCAAGGAGTGAATGCAAAGAGAGTTGCATGAGTACTCTCTGGCATTCATTATCAGTTGTATTCCCCTTTTCGTCTTTTGGTCAATGGTCTCCTTGCAGTCTTCAAGGGTGTGAATATTAAATGTTGGCATTCACCATTGATCTTCGTAAGGCTTATTTTACACTGAGATTATATATGATGTGTCAGTTCAAATATCGTTGACAAACAAACAACTTTTCAGGGCATATGGCTCGAAGCAAAAATATCCGAATGATGTCTATAGGCCCAAACAGCTAGAAGTTAGAAAATAACACATCTGGGGCGTAACACCAATGTCCACCCAATCTTAATGGTTCTACACATTATTGCACTTCATGCTTCGGTGGCTATTGCCTGGAGCGTGAGTCGTTTTCCGTATCTCAATTTGATATCGCGTGAGTGCCACCGATACAAACATGTTTTGAATTAATTCTGATATACAAAAGGGTATTAAGTAAAAGAGAATGAAATGACTCTGCGTATTAAAGTTCGTTTACGTTTTTGTATAATTTTGATGTTATGTTTTGTTTCCTTTTTAATAATGACGCCTTTGTCCTAATATTTTTAGTTATGTGAGAGGTGCGAATGTTTGTCATAAAACCTTGTGAACTAGTTCTGGCTGAATAAAATGATCCACCTCGTTTTCTTATTTAACCAATGAGAAATATATTTAGAATAATCATATTAAGGCGTATTCTATCATTTGAAATTAACACCTAATTTGAAAGAGGAACTCTGCATACACATCCGTTTTAACCCATAGAAAGATTCGCCAATTTAATACTCCAGGCCGTATGTTTTACTGGAAAAAAAAATTCAAACGTGGCAGTTTAATTAAACACTTGTTGCACACAGCTTTGAATAATCCAGTTGATCTGTGAGGAATAAGACCTACAAAAGGAAATTTAGTTTGTAATTGAAATTCGGCATAAAAACAAACCTAGAAATTGATGTTGACGCGTGATATTTTTGTAAGGTTGCTTCTTTCCCCCTCCTCAGATTTTTAGCAGTTCTATTATCCTGACGGACCTACAGCGATAATAAGGAACGTACTTTATATCTCTATACCGTACGTATTCGCTGAGATATTCACGAAAATTAACATCTTTTGTGTTCCGCAAGCACTGGATAAGTTTGGGTTTAAACTAATTGCGCTAATGGGGCTATTCTTGCTTTCACCAATTCCTGAAAAGGTTGATGTGCTATGAAATGCATTCATTATCTTCATCGCGTAATGGTTAATTCCGTTTATGTCATTTACTTGCAATTTAAATAGACTCTTTTTATTCCGTTTTTAATTGAACTTGCAGCGATCAAAGTGTGCTTTGAAATGCAATTAAAGTTTACTACTAATGAAAATGAAAGGATTACCAAAGTGTATCGATCCTGTTATACCAACAATTCAACGTAACACCGTCAACGGCACCGCTGACTGTATGTTAATCACAAGAAAACATACTAGCTTCGTGGTAAAGCGTTATATTGCCTTTTTTTGCGTTTGAGATGTAAACTTTGTCTAAGCTCCTATTTCGGCTGCTTATTAAATATTTATCAGGTAACTTATTAACTGGTTGGCGCCTATCCAAAAAATATCATTTTCAATTATATTGCATATGTTTACTGTATAAGGCAAGGTTCTGTAATATCCTGAGACCTTTACAAAGGGTCAATCACCAGAGCGTTTGTGTAGTAATCGGCGCCATTACATTTCAAGATTAAGCATCATTAAATGTACACCAACTCCACACCCACATCTTCTTAAGGGTTATCGATGTAAACCTCTTGTACTTTTATGTTCCGTAACAAGTGCTGTTTATTGTTAAGAGCGTGGTATATTTAAAAATGGGAATGGTCAGACATCTATAGCAATTTCAAAACCACGTCTCATGAAAATGTTGACAATAAGGAAATTAATACACAGACCTATTAGCATGTCTCTAATTTTGAATATTGGAATATACGCAATGCATTTTTTTAATGACATGTTATTTTGGAATATTAAAACAATGTCAACTGTAAAATACAAGTTTGACATTGTGTTACTAGGTTGGAACATTAATAATGTCAAATTGTATTTAAAGTTTTCCTTACTCTATAGAGTACTTCATTAATGTTGTATTTCAAAATGGCTGCTTGGTTGCTTTGCTAACCAAAATTCCACATATTACATATCTTTTTGAATGAAAACAGGCACGGATCCAGTAAAAATATCTTTAAAAAATAACTGTCCCCCCCCCCCCTAAAGTTTTACAGGGACTTTTTTACACATGGATAATTATGGTGAGAAAATCTATCACACCTGTCTTTATAATGTTGTGCATAAGGCGACCAATGAAGTATTGACTCCTTTTGTTTTTTATTTTCTTTTATTGCTTGGGACATGATTACGTAAAGATAGCGCATATTGTTGTTTCCTAGCAAACGAAGGAACACCCAAAGGTAAAATTTTTTTGTCATTAACCACCCAGTAGCTTTGCACTCATGTCACAAGTTAGTAAGGAAGCACTCGCTGAAAAACACCCATAGTATGTATTTTCAAAACGAAATATTTTAGGCAGTATTTCTTATAGCCAAAACACAAAGGACGTCAATAGATTTTTGTACACCCATAGTTTTGAATATTTTCTGAAAAGTTGAAAATGGTATTGCATCAGTATTTTAAAAAATATTTATCTGAACAATATGCTATATTTTAGCATTTGGGAAGCTAGCATTTTGTTATAGATGGTATTTAAAAAAAAATAAATGTCATGGATCAACTCAAACTGTTTTCAAGTCATAATTAATAGAAACCAAACAACCGGTACAAGGATAAGCCAAAATTAGCTTACAACGCCAATTAATGTCTCATCATTATATTACTTTAGTGACATTAATACCAAGAGATTTGAACAACTATCATCTTCTGGATCACCATTGGTTTTAGACGGGCTATTCGGAACAGCCGTGTATAAAGGGTAGGAAGTGAATGTGCATTTCAATATGATCAAAACATTGCGTTTGAAGTTTCCCCTTATTGGCACTATCAGTGATTTGCCACATAAGAAAATAAAAAGAAATAATAAAAAAAAAATCAGATTTGTGCATGTCTGTAACAAATATAGCTATATCCTAACATACCCTGCAAGTTATAAGACTGAAAACAACCGAATAAAGACAAGATCGGATATTTTAGTCATTACTGTCAATATACGGACACTTTCTACAATACGTAATTAAATTGAGATTCATATATTTGAAGAGTGCTGTTTTCTTCCTTTTTTGCATTTTTCATTTGGAAAAAAATAACTAACGCGAATTCTACAGACTTATCCTTTACTTTTAGACTACCCCTGCAAATTTCGAATATTTGACTCTTTGGGTGGATCACTGATAGTGCTTTAAGAAAGGCAATTTTGATGCCACCAAACTTAGGCTTTTCAAATTGGTTGTAAATCTCTGTGTAAAACGTTAGTCAATGTTTTAGTTTGTAAATTATGATTTTATAAGTTTAAGCGAAATGGTGAGTTGATCTTGCTCACTAATCGAGAAATCATTGAGCCATGGATGACAAAATTACAACTTATACAGTTCATAACAATTGCCATTGGTCTAAAAGAAGAGTAATGCACGTTCAGTGTAAATGGACTAAAAAAGAAAACATCCTAGCCAGTTCGTGCTTTGGGACGGATTGTAATACGCACTCTATCTTCATTTACTTAAATGAGTGCGGTGCAGGATTTAAAGTTACTACGCTATCTAAGTGGCGAAGGTCTAGTAAAAAGAATGGCGTATGTACTCCGTTTTTCATTTAATTACTACATACGTGTGTGGAAAGTAAGAGTAAGTTAAGTGGCAGAATTGAACCCTATCTCTCGTTTGATATTTAACACTTAAAAGGGTTCCCTTTTTTACTAGGTGTAGAGGATGTGAATCTGATTGCCAGATAAAATACAATACTTAGGTGATTGCACCGGCGTACCAGCGGACGGAGTAAGATTCTAGCCTCGGTTGATTGGTAGATTTGGCGCAAGTAATTCCGCAAGTGTATACATGGTTAACAGCATCTTTGCGTTGCCGGAGGGCCAGCAGCAATTTGCTCGGATTGATGCTTTGTACACCAGCGCAAATTATATCTGGCCTAAGTTGGGCCTTGTCTCCGAGTAATGTAATGACACCCTTGAGGGCAAGCTGCGTTTGATCCTGCGAACTTTTCATGTAATGAACATTTAACAAATTAGATGTAAGCAAATAACATCTTCATGCAACACTAAAGTGGCTGGATATCGTATGGTATGACAGCGAACTGGGTTCTCTTGCCAATTATTGTCATATTACAGGTGTTTTTTTTTTTTTCTTCTTACCATATCGCTCTCTCAATCAGGGTGGCCACGCAATTAAGATTCCTAAAGTGGGTGGGTCAACATGTCAACCGTCAATGAACTCCGCCCTCGCACCTTCGTCCAATAACATTGCTGTCTTTTCATATGGATTTGTTACACGTACAGTAAAAGGGTGAATCCCAATATACGTGGTGATAACGAGCTTCTGCACATGCGTTCACTACTCAAGGGTGAAAATAAGAGGCATTGAATCACCGGACACTTTGTGAAAAGAAGTGGTCCCTGGTTCACAAAATGATTTGGAGTGAACCAGAGGCCACTTTGGATGAATCAGGGGGCCACCTTCATATTTATTTTTTTACCCATAAACGAATAAATCGCTGTAATTAGTAACAGTGATTATAACAGGCAGGCCAGTAGACATAAATAAATAAATAAATAAATAATAATAATAATAATAATAATAATAAATAAAAATAAATAAATAAATAAATAAATAAATAAATAAATAAATAAATAAATTGGTAAATAACTGTCGCCCAGCAAGATAATTTTGAGATGTCACGGGCGCTGTTATGAAGCTTCTGGGGCTAAACGTTTTTTGTTTTTTTTTTTAAACAACAGGGTAATCCTGTATTTCTTAAAATTGGTTTTATGCATTGTCAAGACAGTTGTGAAATCTCTACTTTGGTCGTAGGTAAGCATGTCAAGCATATTTATGTAGTAACAGCAGCTGTGTATTCCAAAATAGCACATGTACTCCTAAATTTGGTATGTGTGTTCGGGGGTGGGGGTGCATGCTACATTTGTAGGCTGGGTGACTGGGAGAGTGTATAGGTTGTTCACCACCAAATCAATTGTCATTGGTTTATGTACAAAATGAACCTAATTAAAACGGTAAACTTCTCCAAAATTTAACGAAGCGGACACAGTCACTTAAATAGACCTGGCAATAGGAATGCAGTGCGCCCTCATTATTTTTTTTTTTTTTTAAACAAAAATAAGTTGTCTGTTTTGTTTTTTCCTGTTTATGTGTTAACCCTCACCTTAAATGATTTAACCCAAATCCGCGCCCTATGGGTACATAAGAACATTTTATAATACGATGACTGCCGGGGGGGTCTTTAATACAGCAGACAACGGAAATGTCGTTGAAAACGCAAGAAAAGACCACCGGATTTGATGACCACCGGCATTCCACCCATTTTTTGAACCGGTCTGTGACCTTTGTGGTTTTAATATCAATGAAGTCTGAGTCAATGATATCAGGTAATAGACACATTTGTTGAATGAAAGTTACGGAAAAACTTAAAAAGTTATGCCCTACAAATTACCACCCGGATGTCTTTGCCTGTTTCTGTATTTGGGTTATGTTAGTTTTATGTGTCAAATATATCTGTAATTCTTCATGCCTACACCCTTATTTACGGAGCAAATGTGCAAGAACAATTAATACAGGGGTTATACCTTGGACTGCTTGACCTCTGCATACCATTCAGGAAGAAGAATCCATAAGTTGACAACTATGGGTTTGTGATCCCTCTGAAACTTTTGGCTTCTGTCGAATAATTCCCTATGGTGGGTATAAAATAGGTACTGAAATATTATTACTCAGTAGAAAGACTCAAAGACTTATTTTAAAATCTGATATCGTACTGCTTTGGTATCTTAAATATCTCTAAACCACCAAAAAAATATGGCCCATGGTGGAGGTTTCCAGGTTTCCTATTTTTCATCAATTTTAACACTAGACCTTTTTCCTTTTTTACCTTTTTTTTGTTTTCAAACACTTTTCAGCCAGAAGGTGGACAGACCAGATTCTATTGTGTGGAATCCTAACAGAGCCTCATGTTTGTAAATCAGTGCACTTCATTCATTGCTAATTGCAACCCGTTCTTTGCATGTATTGATCACTCATGAGAAGAATTTCCTTATTTTAACGCCTATCATGAATTGTCAATTTTCCTAAAAATCAAATTTGCATTATTGCTGCTAATCTGCCTGAAGAATTTCTTTGGAGATACAATAACTGCGCCAGAACACAATAACTTTTCCCGTTTCCGTTTTTCCTTCCCTTCCCCATTGCCTTGGCTTCAATCAGACATAAAATTAAAATCTACTCTTTGGCTCGCCCATAGCGCCTTGCCTGTTGGAAGGGGAAATGAGAGGGCTTACGCGGGTGGGGAAGGGGTAACTCAATGGAGTGGGTTGTTCTTTTTCCTCGGGCACTGTGTACATGTATTCAAGCAAAAGACCTTCATTGATAACCACTTCAATTTAAAAAGAATCGAACCGGCTCACTATTTGGCGAAAAACAGCCATCATTGGTAATACAGTTCACAAAAGCTGCTATATGGTTTTATCCCTATGGTGTGGCTATTTGAAAATCGGCTAGGGTAAAGAACACTAGGCACAGCCAGACGGCTCATTGCTGCACCACAGTCTAGACAACCACTTCACTTCACAATCTAAAATGATTCATTCATCCAGTCTAGTGTACACATATTTCGCAAGTTCCATTGACTTACATTGCCTTTTGTGGAACTTTTCCTGCCGCCCCGGGTCTAAATAACCCCACAGGCAACACTAGTGGACTATTACTAGATCAATTTCAACGTACTAGAGGTCAGGAGGTCATAAACTGTTTCTTTCGCTTTAGTCTCTACACACAACTCCTATAGGTTGCCAGACCTGATCGATTTTGTGGTGTGGAATCTATATTTCTTGATGGTTATTTTGATAGCATCGTGACCATTCTGGTTTTCGGGCAATATGAAACATTGCTTCTCAAACTCATTGATGCAAGAACCAGTACGCTTATGAACGAACCCGCTTAAAGGCCGACTCAGAGATTTCCTGAGGAGGGTGCCCTCAATTTCCAAAAAAATCGTGTTCTTAGCATGTACATAATGCTTGTCCATATACTAATCACTGTGTGAAATTGCTAAGCTTAAATCGAATTCCTTCATATAGAAAATCACAACTTTGTTATAAAATTCCGGATCCGGAATTTTGTTATGCACAGTATCCTATGGGACGTAATACTACACATAAATGTTTACTGCATCAAAACGAAAAATCCGATTCATCTCAAATTTCGGAATTGTGCATTTTAGGTTACTATCTTTAGTTCTAGTTGACTATTTTTCATTATTACACAAACAAATAATATTTCGAAATTTCTGAGTCAGACTTTAAACGATAGTCACCAAATATCCCTCTATTGAACGCATATGAATCTTGAATAGGTCGATTGATGAGGGGAAAATGGAGCATCCAGGACTACACAACATCATTCCTTAGCCATGGGGGGGGGGGGGGGGGGGGGGTTAGCCATTTAACCTAGAGTGTATCTTTCTGTAAATATCTAAAATTTTGCAAAGATTGTAGATTTGGCTGTAGTGTATCAAGTAACCGATGTAATTATAATGGGATTCTACTGGTAAGATGAGCTTGCTCATATCGGCCAATGAGTGCGCAATGATGATGTAATGCCAATTTACAAAATGAGGATGGACTATAATATATAAAAATGTACAGTGCTATGGAACGCTAACAGACGTGTTGCCAGCTGAGTAATAGCGAGTCCATTTTGACTAAATTTATTCCTCATTTAAATATATACTTATTCCTGGATGGTTGGCAACATTGAAAAATATATTTTATTTATCGTGAATAATGTTAAATACTTCATTTCCTAAAATCATCTGTTTCATGACCCATTTATGTGAATTGAGTGGATTTTGACCTGTGTGTGGTGGTAAATTTTGACCATAATACCTGAATCAAAGTTTTAATCTAAAATAGTTTCCTTTCCTAATTGACGTAAGTGTCTTAAGTGAATGTGGAAGATTTGCAAGAGTAAAATCAAGATATTTAAATGCCTGCTTAACATGATCGTCATAGCATATTTGCATTATGAATAATCAACGTAATCAGAGTATTGCAAATGTAACATGTCTTCCACGACTAGGTTTACTATATTTACACCGGTAACATTATGTTTAATAGAAATTTCTAATTTATTAGGAACACCGTTTTATTATTTAAAAAATAGCCCAGCTTAGAACTTCCAATACGATGTTAGTGCAGATAATGTTTCAGGCGGCTCTCTTTGTCAAGTGTCTTCTGTTCTTGTTTTTAGATTCCCTCTATCATGTTACCATATAATTAATTCAAATTAGATTCATGCGTAAATTTGTTCGAAGAGGGTATCAACTTTCAAATGGTTCCAATATGCCCTTCAGTAGCGACACTTAAGAATTCATCATCGTACCCATACGTGTCGATAATCCCACTGAAATGAAGGTTTCTATGTAGCTGCTATAATTATGTTCTAAAATTCATAAGTAGGCTTACGTGTTTGACGCTAGAATTCCACACCAAATGAACGGATATTTCCGGATTTCAAAAAAAATGGGACTCGAAAAAAAGAGGACTTTAATGAAACCTTGTCTCAGTAGCATGTCGCACAACAAGCTTATTTGTTTAGCTATGACAGAGTTAGGAAGGGTTTGGGAGGCATAGGGGGAAACATAAAAAGGAATCGGACAAAGCGTCTAGACACCCTACACTGTACCTTTTAATCAAACCCATACATAGGGGTAGATACGGCCTAGATCCTGTAAGACAGAAAAAAAATAAACAAAAAAAAAAAAAAAAAAAAATTTTAAAAAAAGGGTGGTTTTGCTCGTTATTTATACCGAAACTAATGTATTTGTACAAGAATACAAAACACTAGTTCAAGAACTTAAGTTGGCTTTTTGAATATAGGTGGGGCAATTGTTAAGATTAATCTTGACAGTATGTCCATTTTCCCTATTCACTGTGCACACAGTGCATTCAATAGGGCTATGACCTGCCGTGCGTACTCTGTGCTTAACGCTAGGGCATGAGAAGAAAACTCACGTCGTTGCGGAAAAGTGCTCAAGATTTTCTTGGTAGAAGCTCGAATTGTAGAATATATTATCATAAATACATATGTGAATTTTATTATGATAGAACATTCAGAAAAATCCAAAATGATTAATTTATAAAGAGTGGTGATTTTGGTAGGGATAATGCAACTCTATGGCAAAAATCACCACTGATTGCTGGGCTATTCAAGAGGGCGTCATGCGCAAAACGGTTAGACATATACTCTTCGTAGAAGCTGACAACAAGAAATTTTATTCTATACAAGGTGGTGTAATTTAGTTGACATACCGGTGTGAACAGATCCGAAAGGATCATTTCTATAAGGCTTTCAAATGTGTAAAAAAACAGGCCTTCTCGCAATGTCATGCACCATACAGCTGTGTTGTGGTTAATCGCTCATCCATAGCATGTCATTGATCAGTGATTGGATGGTGCCCTGTGAAGTGGAATAATTAATACGAATCAAAATATGAATGGATTCATGTCACAATAATTGTTGGGTGAGCAACAGGTCGAGGCCCGTGTACAGTGGACACTAACTGCAATATGATAATAAATTATAACAAAATCGGGGTTCTTTATTTTTTTTTTACTGCACCATTACCGATTGCGGATTTTCTTAAGAAGGTTGATACCTACATATTATATTGCCCTTATTAAAAAAATATGAGAACAAGGATGCAAAGCTAGAGGCAGCATTTAACGTTCTGGTTAATTTCTCTATGTTTGTTTTATATCTTATCAATGTGTTTTACTCTCTTTTCTATTCATTCTTACTCTATTATTTTATACTATCCCATTATTTAAACGCAATCAAGCACACATACATGTCCTCCATTTGAGACAATTGTGTTCTTATTCTATCCCTCTTTCTTTCTTTCCGTTGATTTTTCTGTTTTTCCTTCCAATTTTCCTGGTTTTTCCAAATGTTTTAATTGTAATAAGTCTAAGCGGCCGGAGTTGTAATATATCATCATATGTATATATATATATATTATATATATATATATATAATATATATATATATATATAATATATATATATATGATGTGATGAAGAGCCCATATTTTTGGATGTTTCTCTGACTTCTTATTTGTTATTGTGCAAGGATTTATCCGACATAGCGTTAAACTTTTGGCCTCTGGCCTTTTTACGGCATGCGACTACACCCGACTTTGGTCAACTTGATTATGTAATTTATATATCTATAATTATATATCTATATTATATATATATATATATATATATTATATATATATATATTATATATATATATATATATATATATATATATATGCTGGACCAACGTTGTCGAAATTGAGATTTTGATGCATTTTTAACTATGTGTGAAGATATGCATGTGATTAAAAAAAGGTTTGATTAGAAAAGAAGATAACGTATGTACAATGCGCTTTTTCAGCTGAAGTGCAAGACAGAGACGTAAGTGCCGCTTACGTTTGTTTTGCGTCCTGTTTTCTTTCTTCTTGTTTCAGTGCCTGGAAAAGGATAAAGAAGTGTAATGCAAGACCAACGTAAAAGCCACTATTTTGGTTTGCATTAACAAGAAAATACTGATTTCACATACGTTCTCTTCTTTTGTAAATAAATATTTAATTACGTTTATAATATGAGAAATTATTTCATTTATAAATAATACCATCATTACATTTTATTACCTGCTACAATTAACACAAACACGAACATACAAAGAGGTCTGCGCCCTGCTGGTTTGCAAAGCAGGTCACTGTGAACATAAACCTCTATCATCAAAGAATTGCACTGGCCACCTGTGAAGGAAGGAATCACATAACAAGATTCTTTTATTAATTTATAAATCACGCAGTGATCTAGCAACCTGCTTATCTGACCTGCTTGGACCTTGTTGCCGCTACATACCCCTTCTCACTCCGATACACAAGACTTGCTTGGTAAATAACTAGTACTGCAGCAGGTGTCAAAACCTTCGCAAACAGTACACCGACATTCTGGATTCAATTGCTTAATCACTCTGAAAACCTAGTGGCATTCGTCCTTTGTAGAAAACCCCTCATATACATCTGCATCTAAATGCATGACCCTTCACTCACTTTGCATGTTATTTATTGTATTTCTTTCGATGGAACTACAAATACTGTTACAAAAGGTGTAAAGTCGTAGTGAAACGATCACGTCACATCCTCAAGAACTAGAAACGGCGTTTAAAATCTGACGTAGAAGATTTCTAACTATAACTTTTGTTAGTATTAAAATAATATTCTAGAACTAAAAAGAGTCCCTAAATGCGTAAAATTCCAAAGTTAGAGGTGATCGAATTTTTCGTTTTCATGCAATAAACATTTATGCACGGTAAGACAGTGTCCATAGAATACTGTGAATATCGACAAAAATTCCGTATCCGGAAAAACCGGATTTGTTTGAAATTTGAGTGCGCCCTCATCGTGAAAATCTCTGAGTAATCCTTTACGAAATATACAATTTCGTTAATGTGAAGCAAAACCGCCAGTCCTTTTCCTTTTTTTATAAAGACATTTCTTGTCAAGGCAATCAAACACTATTCAAATTTATAATTATTATAATATATTTATTATTTGATGACACAGTCTTCACTACCAGCTGATTTTTGTGTGTAGTTCTAGGGATGAATTTTAATGGCCACAGTAAAAAAACATATGGTCGGCTACTCATATAAAGTACAGCAATATAGGCTATGCCTGTAGGAAGTTGTATTTTTAGTCATACCTCAACCCGGTGTTTCAATTGCAAGTGTCAGACGAAATATCAGCAAGTATTTAATCTTCTTATTTGAAAAAGCAAGAAGATTTCAATTAAACCTTATTTGAACGCAACATACCTTGACACTGCAAAATAGTTTCCTTATCACAGCACATCTTATATCAATACACACATAAGCAATTAAGTTTTAATTTGGCCTTCCACCTTACGCCAGCGGATTATAGTTCATTGACATCCCGGCCAACCATCATCGATATGTGCAGTGACTTTGTTAACCATGGCCACAAGATGTTTTGTAATGGCAGCAAAGGCATATTCTCCCACATGGCCAAGGATTGCACCTTCACATAGCTCACCTAATATAAATATTGCAAGAACTCTCACTTAAGAAATCTACTCTGGTGAACCCAAAATTTGGTTACAGGTGTGCGTCCCGCCGGGTAAAAATCGACCATGTTTATAGTGACCACATTGTACAAACATTATGACCATTTATATAGTCGGTTTCCGAAATTTCGACCCATTTCTATAGTTGCTTTGAATTTCGCACCATTTTCATAGTATCTTAGCAAAATTGTCCATTTCATATTAACTTTTCCGAATCCGGAAAATTAACCCCTTTTCAAAGTAAATTGCGACCAAAAAATTGAAAAATGACCATCTATATAGTATCAAATGACCTCCAAAAATGACCATCATTAGTAGCAATGGTGGGAAAAACGACCCATTGTTATAGTAAGGGGTGAAATGTGACCCCTATCGGCGACCCATATGTACTACTCTTTTCCACTGAAGTACCTCCCCGGGGTGAGGAAATAAGAAGACATTTTAGAATTCGCGGTTTTAAAATGGATACAAAATGTGAAAAAAAGAATAATGCACTTGTCGTAATGACGTTCTCGATCAGATCAAAAGTATAGTGATAAGTCCATGGAAGGTGTTTTATTGCAATTGTAACAGGCTAATTGACATGCGACAAAATATCTTACTCTTCAAACACAGCCCACAAGGTGCATACGCGGCAACATAAAATAATCCAATTAAAAATCCCATTTGACAGTATTGAAGGTGGGCCATATTCTTGGCTGTTGTAATGAGAGGTAAGTCGCAAGTGCAAACGCATTGGTTTTGCTGTGTCTGGTTACAACTAGGTATTTTTCTTTTTTAAATCTAGACACACTTATTTCCAGTGAATACCTATATCCATTAATCCCTAAATGCCATTTTTGGTTCTTTTTTAATGGCAGGACAAATTATTTGAATATACCAGAGACCCAAATCAATACTCAACTGGCGGGCGTTTTCGGTTCTGCTCGGTTCCAGGCGGTTCATATAATCCGCTCAATCTACGATTCCTTTAAGCAGATTAAGTAATTCAGCACACTCGATGAATTATTTGAACCGCCCGGAACCGAGTGGAACCGGAAAACGCCCACCAGTTGAGTATCGAATTCGTCCCTTATATCCCTTAAATCCCTACATGCCATTTGAATTGCCATTTTCAAAAATCGCTGAGCGAAACCCCTGCCTTGTGTTTAGTGGGAAATTGCTCCTTGATCTTCCAAGACAAATAGTTCTACTTCCATTTTTTGCGGTGATGGTTAGGTTGGTAGTCATTTTCCTTTGGCAGATATAGAATTTGAGATTGGGCAACTACCTGGTCAAAGCAGGCCAAGATCAGCTAGCTCTATGCATATTGTTACGTGGTGAGATTTACACTATAAAAGCAGATACAAGCATGAAACTACTGCGTCAATCAGGATTCTACAAAATTATCTTCATACGTATTGAGTTGAACGTAGGTATATCATACAACAAGTTCCCATTTCAATGTAACAAAACTCGTCATTAGGGCATGCGTGTGCATACATTATAGCAGATTAAGACTAGCTATAAGACGTGATCGATTTGAAGAAACTGTACTTTAGCATGATTATCACACGGTTTCCTACTCTTCTTTCTACCTCTCTCGGGACGTCAAATATCGTGCGGGCTTAAAGGCTCCCGATGCTTACATGCTAACACAACTGCTCCAAGTCAAGAAAAGCCCCTCAAATAAAAGATAAGATCACGATTAGGAATGATGAATCAATATTTTGGATTTGAAAGCTTTTCGGATTCTACCTGTTGAATAAGTACTGACGGTAAATGTAACCAAGTAAGATACTATCAAGATTGAACTCCGTGAAAGCCATAGCGTCTAGTGTGTCGTGTTAAGGGAGAACACCTACAGCCAAGCTGTTATTTATTTGATTGTTCTTGAGAATAGAAAAAAAATCAATTAATGCAATTCCTACAGATTCCAGACTTAGCGGATCGGGATGGTACAAGGACAGGTGAGTTAGAAGGAAATGGACCATATTTGTGTATTTTTGTATTTTTAAGATGAAAATATATCTCAACATAAGTATGTGACACCAGTGAAAAGCTTATCCTATTCTCTTTAATTTTCGGCAAAGATCATTCTCATCGATGAGGTATAGACTAACTATTATTTTAAGTAGTCGGTTTTTCGCTCTGTCCACGAATTCACAATTAAACTGAACGCAGCCATGGGAGCAAAGAATGTCAGAAAGTAGTCTGGCTAGTTATTGAGTGCAAAGTTGAGTTTGGTTACGATCTTTATCTACCCCCCATCTACCTACCTGGGCCTTTCTGTAACAAACTCTCGAAGGGGGGGGGGGGCACCCCCGCTATGATTTCGTTTACTGAACACCCGATTCCCAAACATTTGTAACCACTGGAAGCTTAAGTTTCTTCTTCTTCTGCTTTCCATTGTATTAAAACGAGTAACACCCTTCCAGTAATGACGCAGATTGAGAAAGTATGAAATTACTAGATATGGGGTGGACAATTTATATTTCGCAATTTTACTGACACTCAAAAGTATATAAACCTAGTACATATCCCTCAAGTAAAGAGCCAAAAACCGCGTGCAAATTCCATATTCCTAAACCTTTTTTGGTGAAAAAAAATCCTCATATATATTCAATGGGTGTAATATGGAAATTCAAATTTGCCGAAAGGCAAAATTTATGACGTCATTTTGACGTAATTCTATAACTATTGGTACTCCATTCTGGAATCAATTGGAAAGAGGAGAACTATCGCTAATTCATTGGTACCATAATTAAGTGTCGGTGATATTCCTGTTTCCGTACTACGCATTTTGGACCTTCTCTCCCGAGGGGGCTGGTTGGCACTGCCCCCCCCACCTTGCACTTTTAAGATATCACCATTAATCTTACAAAACACCTTACACAACTATCGTCATAGTCCCACTACATCTCAGCTTTGACACCTTTGGTAGTTTTGACCCTCTATATCAATGCAAGGTAGTTAGTGGTGTCAAATTGTGGTGTCACTTTTTTCAATAGGGACCAATTTTAATTTACACAGGGGTCAAACTTTTAAAATACGCCAATCATGTTGAAATGTATGCCATATTGTCCGTCAAGTCATAAGGATTCCAAAAATATATAGTTTGTACCATCTATGACCAATGGTTTTAGAGTTATTGGGCGGTAAAAATGGCTAAAAGTGCAAAAAATACAGCAAGTAAACTTACGTCATCCCCCTGGCAAGATGGCAGTCTGGAACATGACCTCAGATGACCTTTGACCTTGGTCCATGACCTTTGACATCATCCACACATGAAGAAACCCCTATTGCACCTTAACACTTAAGTGCCCAAGGGGGGGTTCCATAGTACCCAACATTTGATTTCTTTGCGATTTCTCGGTTACGCAATCAAGTTTTTCAAGGAATCTTTTGCTAATTGTCTGATGAATACGCTTCTCCTGATACTAAAAAAATTTAAATTCGCCCACGGCTTCATTAGAATAATTAGGTTGGGTCCCTAGGCACCCCCCGGGCACTAACGGAAGTGAAAAAACCCAAGATATTTTACTAATTACAAAAAATAAAGTAATTAAATCTTGGTGATTTATTTGCTTAGATATATACCTTAGGAGGCAATTAATTGATAATTAATGATACTTAAATCAAATAACATTTTATATGCTGATAGCATCAATTTTAATTTTGTCATGACCGTGCTCATAACTGTGTAAGTCTATGGGAAAACCAAGGTGATTTTGAAGTTTCTGAGAAAAATACAAGATGGTATAAATTTGGCTATATTTTGCAATGATTATTTTAATTGGTTATTCTAGAGTAGATAAATGAATTATTTTTGGTTCAAACGTTATTGGAGTTTGCTGAGGATGGAATGTGCGAACCACTCTTTGTCGGAAGTGAACCATTTCAATTGGCCTAGTCATAGGTCAAGTTCGGATTTTCATTTTATTTGTGGGTATGTGGTTCTCTTTACGTGCCCCCATTTTATTTGTGTTAGTGACATGATCAAACTCCCATGGAAAAGTGTTAGTCTGGGTTGGGTCCCTAGGAACCCCCCCCCCCCCCCTTGGGCACTATTACGGAAGTTGTTTAGCTGGGCACTTGAGTGTTAACCCCAAGTCTGGTTTAAATCGAACTAAACTTTTCGAAGGAGACGCGAAAAAACGAAAACCTAACCAACACCTCCAAATGGAACACACACAACACCTATACCGTGTTCCCAAAAAAAAAAAAAAAAAACGCAAACACTTGGTGGGCATGCGACTTAAGTTATTAACAAAAGCACGTGACTTACTTATTTTGTTGTTGTGAGGTAAGAGTGGAACGTTAGCTAAATACCCCTGAAATTCTAAAGGGAGAATCATAAGTTTTTAAGATAGACCCCAACAATCAATAACCCGCAGAACCATTTTACTAAAATGAAGAGCTGGTAACCACACGAGTGTCAATGAAGAACAGGATGGCAAATCACCAACAGTGATTTGCAATCACATTTACTTTCCAAAATGTCTTGCAGAACAACTTCACCTGGGTCAAAATGACTGCATTTACTAATTATTACTTAACTTGGATAATGATAACACATTAATTTTATTGGGGATAACATATGTTTCAAGCACGATATAAACTATTACTAAGTCATATACAAACTCCACATTACATAAATGATAAAATGCGTTGGGCTGCAACTTGCTTGTTACTGAAAATAAAATGTTACCTTCTCATCTCACTTTATGAGAGTAAAACCTAGGTTTCAACACAAAGTCATAACAATATATAATAGTCATTCTGTCATTAATTTTGGGTTAAGATATCGCTTTGTGTGCCTTCACCAATGTTTAGCAATGATTAGCTCTATCCAATGCTATCTTTATTTTGGACATACGATAGTTTGTTGCTCTACAATACGAAGAGTTTGTTGTCCTCTGTCATACATTCCTAATTCGATCTTTTAAGTGTGTTAAAATGCATGTTTTTAGCTGTTATTACCAATGGAAACATTCATAATGTTAATATCTGTTGCAATAGCTGTCTTTAAAAAAAGGAAAATGGTGGTTGAATTTAGAGATTCATATTAGTGGTTCTGAGCGCAAAACGTACAGTGCCGTATTTGTAGTTAATAGCGCCTCAATTTGGTTAAATGGTTCCTGCAAGTTACTTGATTTCTTGGGTCATATCTTAAAAAATATTGCCTCTACCTTTATGAACTTTTCAGGGATATTAGCCAACAGTCCCATCTTATGTTACAACAAAGAATAAGTAGTCACGTGCTTTTGTTCAAAACTCATGGTGCCTGCCACCAAGTGTTGCGTTTTTTTTGGGACACACGGTATTGCGATCAACGTGGTCAGTGACTCCTGCCTTACAACGGTCTTATTCCAACGTATATGTTGAGCAAGCAATGCAAACGTTCAGCTGAGGCATTCATATTAGAATCACCCAATGCTACACGTATTAAATTGAAAAATTTCCCGGGTAAAATCAAGTCCGTCAATGTGCACCTTAGAATGATACGATTTTGCTACCTTACCAGCTATACAGGTATTTAAAATGTTACGTGGGACGGTTAGGACTACAATTACTTCTACTTACTAAAAGGATCTTGTAAAATATTTAAATCTAAATAAAAACAATACTTCTGCATTTTTGTACTTCAAAAGGTTGTCCGGGCATAGTCGTTTAGAGCGACGTCGAAACGACGTTGGCACGTCGAAAACAGGTCGACGTTTTTTTATAAATTTACGTCGAAAATGCAAATTGAATCGACGTTTTAAGAACGACGTCAAATCGATTTGCATTTTCGACATTAGTAGTGTGTGAATTTCTAAAACTCTCGACGTCTTTTCGACGTTCCAGCGTCGATTGCCCATGTTTGTTTCTTTAAGTGGCATGTTTCATTCAACTCTTCCAGAACTTATAAATGTATCAATTAAGTGACTTTATTTTTTAAATAAATGTGTAACTTCGGTAAAAGCAACCGGGAGTTTTTACTGAAAGGTGTGGAATATTACTTATATATATTTGGTGTCTAATAATACATTATACTAGAAATTCAACTGAACCATTTGTGAGATCCACACATATTCCTAAAATACTTTTCTGGGGGTACCCCTCTGGGTTTGGGGTGTGTTTACTGAAAGTCTATAGGAATGTACAGTTAAAATGATATTTTGATGTATAATTATAGAATTCCGTACATGAGAACTTCAAGTGAGCATTCATAAAATTTGAAAGTATGCTCAAGAACGTTTTACCGGGGGTACCGCTTATGAGGGGATATTTACATTATATTTTTAAGTCTAATTATATTTTCCCAATGGAACCATTTATCAAATCCCAAAGGGTTTTCCAGGAATACCTGGATTTTTGGTCTCTATAATTTTATATTTTCTTGTTGTCGATAAATCTCAACAATTTACTAAAAAGAAAATATAATTTATATGCCAAAATAAGAGCCACACGCGTTTATTACTATGTGCAAGTGCTCAAATTTATATACAATAGCCTCTAAATGCACCGGTTTATTAAACAATGTCCTTGACTTCTATGAAGGATGAATAATACAATGTCAAATAATATGGAATGGACCAGAATAAAATAGTATGATAAAATTAGGTTAATTATGATAATATCAAGTTAATTCTATATTATAGTAACCACAGTATGTTTGTTTTAAATAATAAAAAAATAATCAAGGTTTATTTTAATCTCAAATCGTGACCTGTAGGCCAAATTGCTAGAGACTTTACAACTTAATAATTACTAGACAGAAACAATGCAACTTGGAGCAGGGCCATATTGCAACATGCAAACACACTACACAAAACACACACCGGATGGGTAGTGCAAGCTTTCATGGTTCATTTGCCCATTTCAAATGAACCATGGAGAAAGTGGTATTCAGGTTTTAATCAATATCTGTTTTACAAATTAAATCCCAAATTGAGTTCCCGAATTAAATCCAGCAAGTGGTCCCACTGAGATTCGATCCGAGGACCCTTTGCTACAGAGGTAAGCTTGCTAACCGCTAGACCACGCCACTTTTTCATCTTTACTTTTACGTTAGATACAAAGATGCGGCAAATTATAGTCTAAATTTTGTAAAAGTTTGGTGGAAGCAACCGGACTTGATGGTGTCAACATTGCAGTTATACCGTGTGTCCCCCCAAAAAACGTAACACTTAGTGGCAGGCGCCATAAGTTTTGAACAAAAGCATGTGACTACTTCTTATTTGTTGTTAAGTAAGATGGGACTGTTAGTTAATATTCCTGAAAAGTTCATAAAGATAGAGTCAATAGTTATTAAGATATGACCCCAACAATCAAGTAACCCGCAGAACCCATTTTACAAATGAGGAGCTGGTTAACCACAAGACTGGCAATGAAGAACAAAATGGCAAATACAATATTGATCAACATTTACTTGCCCAACTTTCTTGCAGAACAACTTCTACTGGGTCAAATGACTGCATTTACATTATTATTATTTAACTGATAATAATAAAACATTAATTTATTGGTGATAAGATATGTTTGAAGAAGATATAAAACTATGACTAAGTCAAAGACAAACTCCACATTACATAAAATGATAAATGCGTTGGGCTGCAGCTTGCTTGTTACTGAAAATAATGTTACATTCTCAACTTTATGAAAGTAAAACCTATGTTTTCAACACAAAACTCAATAACAATATCATTATATTCATTTTGTCATTAAATTTTGGTTAAGATTAACTTTTTGTGTGCCGTCACAAAATGATGAGTGATTAGCTCTAATCCAATGCAGTCTTATTTGGACAATACGAAGAGTTTGTTGATCATACATTCCTAATTTGATCTTTTAAGTGTGTTAAAATGCATGTTTTTAACTATTATTACCAATGGAAACATTCATATGTTAATATTTGTTGCAGCACCTGTCTTTTAAAAAAGTGGAAAATGGTGGTTGGACTTCGAGATTCACATTGGTGGATCTGGGCGCAAAACGCATAGTGCCGTATTTGTAGTTAATAGCACCTCAATTTGGTTAAGTGGGTCCTGCAGGTTACTTGATTTCTGGGGTCATATCTTAAAATATTTTGACTCTATCTTTATGAACTTTTCAAGTATTTTAGCTAACAGTCCCATCTTACCTTACAACAAAGAATAAGTAGTCACATGCTTTTGTTCAAAACTTATGGCGCCTACCACCAAGTGTTGCGTTTTTATTGGGACACACGGTACAAAAGTTATGGAATATCATCCAGAGCCGACGTTGAACCAGTAACCAATGCATGGCTACTAACCCACTATGCCAGCGAATACACGTTAAATCCTCTAAAAGCGAGAGATTTCAAGGCATCCATACCTTGCGTCATATGTAGTGATTTCATATAGATTAGACACTCAGTAGATTTTTACCTTGTATTTGGCTACAGAAATGTCTAAAAAGTGAACACAAAAAGTGATTTTGATTTGCTTATATTTTAAAACATAGCCTGAATCTCACACTTGCTCCTATACAAAATTAGACAAATTTACAATTATGCCAGTGGACAGAGATATCTCGTGAATTTACAAAGGGGGGGGGCATCCCTGGAATGATTTACGAAGATTTTCAATTTTCGTTATACCGCGCTAAATGTAATGAATGTTGCTACGCGTCTCTGGTACGCCTAAAGGCCATAACGTATTGCCGCGAAGAAAGTACGCACGCGTTGAGGCGTCGGCCAATTAGAAGGACGAATCTAGCAAGTATCTAGCAACGCGTTGTGGTAAACTCACACGCGTTGCAAGCCTCACAACGCGGTGCGAGCTTCATAACGCGTTGCGAAGGTTCACAAGCCTAAGGTCATAACTTATTGGACGCCAACGCGTTGTGAGAAGTCGCAACCGCTGGCGACATTTCGGCAACGCGTTGCGGCCACGGCCAATCAAATCATGAATTTCTGGACGTTTCAAAAATAGATCAACACCGCGTTGGCGGCAATCGGACGGTATGCCACGTAATGGGCTTCACAACAGCGTTGCAAGCCTCACACCGCGTTGCGAGCTTCACAACGGTTGTTAACTTCATCACACGCTTTCGAAGGCAATAAGGTCTACGTATTGCCGCAAACGCGTTGGTGAAGGGTTGCACGACGTTGTGATGGTTCGCAACTCGTGTGAGATTATAATTTTTTAATACGTCCTTTCGAACGCGTTGTGAAGCTTGCACGCTTGTGAAGCGCGCAACGCGTTGTGAAGGTTTTGCAACGCGTTGCAAGTATCTACGCAACGCGTTGGTGGTCTATTTTTTGAAATACCGTCACAGAAATCATTTTTTGATTGCCTGCACCGCACCGCGTTGCCGAATGTCGCAACGCTTTGCCGAAATGCCGCAACGCGTTGCTACTTCTCGCACGCGTTGCTGCAAAACGTTATGACCTTTATGGCTTGCCATACGCGTCAGTTACAGGTTTGGTTCTTCACAAAGATGTGAGGTCACAGTCGTTTGGTTCACTTTCATACTTTTGCTTCATCTTTGTGTCCTTTTCGAATAACTGATAAAATACAGTGAAAAGTTAATTGACCACAGACAATAGATCTCAAGGTTTCATTTTTCTTAAACTGAGGACAAGCATTGGCCATTTCCACATGAAAAAAAAAACAGCTAAGTCTAAATCTGGTGGGATAACACCTGAAATATTTGCAACTGCGTGGATGATAAGAAAGCTCACCAGTTCCAAATTAAAAGAATATCGAGCGATGTACTTATCAATAGGCTATTTTTTCAATTGGAGTAAATAATCATGGTGTACACATCCGTTGGGTCATTGAATATTCAGGGAAAAAATTGAGAGCCATTTAATTTATTTTCTAGAATGTGTAAATACAGATGTGAGAACACACGTAGAACGTTTTTAGATGTAGAAATTGTATTTAGGAAGAATTATGTACTTCCCTGGTAACATAGTGTTGTTCAATCGTTTCATACCGTAATAAGCTTTTAATGTCACACAAATATCTCATTTTTCATGTCCTCGCTGGGCTGGAAAAACCTCATATTTGTATGTGACCTTTAAAGAGTAAAACCTCAACATGTAGTAAAAACAGTAACATGACACAACCGCATATTTAACATTTTCGGGACGCCCAAAAATCTGAATAATTTGATGTCATATGCCTTTCACAAAAAAAAAAGTTTTCCCTTCAAAATATATTGATATAATTATTTACTCCAGATTCTGGAATAAACTGATATATAATTTACTACCATATCTGGCTTGAAATCCAAACTAGAAGCCGATGTGACCAAAATGCACATATTAGGTTTTAGCACTGTGCCCCACTTTTTACATTATGTCGTTTTGCATTTGACCTCTGGAGTTACAGATGAGATTTTTCCCGCCCAGCGACGATGTGTCTTCCTGTTTTCATTTGAATGAATATAATATATTCATTCAGATTTGAATGAGTATAATATATTCATTCAATTATGCTAAAAACAAAGATTGCGTTCATATTTACTTAAGATTACTTTGATATTTGCTTAGTTTGCAGGATCTCTGTACGAAGTTCGATAAAAGCACTCAAATTGAGTGGATACATGACCTTCCAGTGTGAGGCCATTTAATCACATATCAGTATCTTCCAGGTTATTGGAAGCTATCGGAACCCCTCTCTCTCTATCTCTCTCTCTGCAAGGCATGATTTTGAATACAGCTATTGTCACTTTGTAATTACACTGACCAAACACGTTTCCACTCCTTTGTTGGGATCTGTGTTTCGATATTTCAACAAATTATATTGCAGCTCTTGTGCATTCACATGAAGGTTCTAGTAAATGTCAAAAAAGCTCTTAACTCTTGAGTGACCAAGGTGTTTTCACTCCTTTTAGTACCCAGGGCCTGGGGAAAGATTTTCTTATTGACTCTCAAGCAGATTTTATTTATTGTTTTTGCGTTTGTTTGTTTTCTTTGTATGAAAGGAAGTGCATTTAAAAGTAGGACAATTACAGAAATATCAAAGCTTAAAAATGTTCATAGTGCCCAACACCTTGGGCATAAAAGGCCACTATCAGTGATCTACCCGAGAGAGTCACTATATTTGAAATTTACAGGAATCCCTTAAAAGTGAAGGATAAGTCTGTAGAATTCTCATAAGCTGTTTTTTTTTCGAACTGAAAAAGTTGACAGAAACGAGGCGAGGAAAACAGCAGTGTTCAAAGATTCGAATTCCCATTCAATTACGTGTTGTTGTCAGGACACCAATGACCAAATCCAATTTCGTCTTAATTAGGTTTCTTTTGGTCTTCTCATTTGTAGGATACATTAGGATACCTATTCTTGTTACAGACATACGACAATCTGATTTTTGATGATTTTTTTTTTTTTGATTTTTTGATTTGGCACATCAGTGCCTTTGAGATAGGATCATCGGATAAAATGGTCTTACAGAAAAATGACCATAAAATCAAATCCTCTAAATCAATTTAGTCCAAACTTGACTATGGTAAGGGCTGAACTTTTCTCCACATAATTATGCAGTTTCAAGACAGTACGTGTTTTTTTAGTGTTTTTCTTAATTTTCCAAAAATTCCCAAATTTTTTTACATTAAATAATTTTCCACAGCCTAAACGGAAGGTGCTTTTAAGCTGAAACTCCAGGATGTGTGTATAAACAAAATACCTAAAATCTCCCGTTGGCTTTTTTAATCATGTGTTTAATTCTTTAGTAAAACATATTTTAGAAAAATAATTTAGTGAAAATTAAAAACACCTGTTATTTCAAATAGAAACACTCAATCTGCAAAATCTAACGTTTCCTAAAGTTGATTTCCTTCCATATGACACCTTATTCATCACCAAGAGAGTTGTAGTTTATTCTAGGGAAAAAATATGAAAAGTGGAAACTTCAGTATCTCTAGAAATACTCAAACAACAAAGCGTTGTTGCGACAACCTGTTCTTTGTTTTCAGTGACACACAGAAAAAATAAAAAAAAAAATTATGGATATCTGATATTTCTCTAACCATAAAAAAAACAAAGACCAATCTTATAACTCATCAATTACTTGAGAAATAAATGATATTAAATGTGTAGCTTTCACGTAATGGCCCATTTCGGTCCATTTTCTATACTGCCAAAATCAGTGCCTGTACAAAGTCTATGGGAATTTGAAAACGCTTTAGGTGACATATCTCCAAACGCCTTTTTGGGAAAGAAATATCAAATTGGCACACATGTTTCTTTCACCAATACCAACATTCATGACGATTTCAACAAGATCTGGGCACGAAGACGTAGCCGATAATCCTATTAGACAGTGAATCTGATGATTCTTAAAAAAGGCGAAATGATTTTCTTTCCCCACTCTTTAATCGCATAATGTTTGATTTAAAAAAGTAGCAATATTTAAATCAATTACATTTTCAAATCAGGTTAACAAAATGATCATCTGAATCCAAATTCTTTAAAAAGTCTTCAAGTTTTTCGAGTAAAGTAGTTTTCAAATATATGCTAGTCAAAATTGTCTTTGGATTTATTATATAATCTTCACAAAACCGTGAACATACATATGAAAAAAAAAAGAAACCGAATGTATATTTCAGGTTATAAAACTCTCTCACTCAATTTGATCACATCATCGCATACTTCATTTATTATACGGTTAGTTTGATATTTATCTCGATAAAATACCATAATTACAAATGTGGCATAAATTACTGTACAAATCATCACGTTTTAATAACGCACGCGGCTGTTGTCGACTGTTTATCCCCAAACACGAGGCAACACTAAAATAGACGTCATTGCGCATCCGAATATAAACAAGAAATCTCGGACTCGATTGTGCTCACATTTAGCAGCAAACCCCGGGCACGAAGCAAACAATAACAGTTTATTTGACGGAAAAGCACGCGCGTCAAATGAGTCCAAGATTGGCGTAATTAATTTTACCGCGAATTACTATTCATTTTGTTTAAACAGTCTGAATGTGCTCCTTCGTATTGATATAGGCATATCATCTTTCCTAAGAGAGAACGACTGGCATATCTGTGAACTGTTTAATACTAGCTTTTGTGGAAGATCATCCGCATGTTATAAGATTAGGTCAGGGTTTATATCAAACTTTTAATCCATTTTGATTTAATTTATTTGTATTCATAAAACAAAACAAAACAAATGTTAGACTCAGAGATTTCCAGATAATGCCACTCTCCATTTTCTAACAATTAGTGCTTTTGCATATACATAATGCTTGGCCGATAATCGCTATGTGAAATAGCTCAAATCGATGTCTTCGTATAGAAAATCCCAACTTTAATAATAATATTCCGGACCGGAATCTTTATTTTACACAGTGTCCTATGGTACTGCTAAACTACACGTAAAGGTTTACTCATCAAAATGAAAAATCGATTCATCTTAGACTTTGGCATTGAGGTGACTGACAATGTTTAATTTTAATTGACTCTTTTTCAAATCAAAACACAAAAGGTATTATTTTGAAAAAAAATGAGCTGAGTCTGCCTTTAATATAGCCCTATTAAAAAAAAATTATGACCATGATGTCAATTCTTTCCGATATGGGAGTTTTTATTTTTCAGCCCCTCTAACAAAGTCAATTTACCTTTCGATGGACCCAATAGTCCTGAGCTCCAACAATTTGACTGCATTTTGTTATTATAAGATGTCGTTTCCGATTATAGCCATATATGATCCGGCACACTGTTTGACTCTTACGCATTCTTTTTGTACCATGTTTGTTTTCAATTATGTACAAAGATCCAATCTGGTTATATTGGCTCTTTTGTATAGGGTTTAAATTCCGTCACTCGACAAGTGTATTTGCAGTCGGGGTATTTGTTATTCAAGTTAAATAGACTTGCTCGTTCAGCACTCAGTATACAACGCACCATATGCTATCACCTCCTTCACTGTTTTAGTTCTGATGTAAGGACCTGACAGCTTTTTAATGTTGTATGGTATATAAAAGAGGGTTCATTGCCCAACTTTTTTAACAACAGGTTAGAGAAATGTGCCTTGTGTTTGCGGTTCATTTAATTTATGGTTTGAATAAGGGAGGACATGTTCAATAAACATGGTTTTGACCCTTAAACATGGGGGTGAATCAGATATTTACGATGATTGTCGCCCTCATGTTCTAACACATAATGTTTTTGCATACACAACATGATGAGGAAGTTGGTGTAACGTCCGATTCGCTCACTTTCACCAATGCGGCACAGGTTCGATGCCCCCCGGTCGAGCAAGGTCTATTGATTTGGTTGCCGATCTATACTCCTCCTCCCCTTGCAGATTCTCTCCGAAATCTTCGGTTTCTTCCTCGTATCAATCTAATCGGACTATAAATCTGTCCACAACTGTTCTGGAAGGTATCCCTTAATTTAATAATGCATATTGCAATTACTTGGTTCTTGCCAAATGTATAAATAAATACATTTGTTGTTCTATTAATTTGCAATGATTTGTTCTTCCATTCTCCATACTCTGTGGATTGGTCAATGCTCTGTCATCCTACAGAATGGGAATCCCTGTGGTCGCGATTGTCTTTATATACAATATTTCACAGGCGATGATATTTTAAAATTTGAAAGTACTATTATTCCATACCCAAATTATTCTCGTACTTCAAAAGAAATTGTGTGGCATGAAATAATATTTAGACACAATCAAATACATATCCCATCTAGTCATTTTCTAATATCACAGTCACATGATCACAGTCTTAATCCACCTTCCACCTGGTATAGGCACATTGCTTTCTCATCAATACCAATGGTATGCTAAACCAAGGCAATACACTTGCTGTCAAAGTGTTTTCAAAATCTGTACCAAAAGCATGTCAGGTGGAATGTGGATTAAGACTATGATGTCATACTCCCTAGCATTTAGGTTGGTATTGGGGTAAACAATGGCTAAAAATATCAAATTCATGAAATTGCATGATCAAAAAGCAGATCTTCAGCTTTCACATGCCTTTTATTCAACAGATATCCCATATTACCTTCAAAGTTATCATCAATTTCAGTTAAGCACTCATTGCGAATGCCGGTGTAAAGTAGATATGGTCCGCTTGGAGCAGTGGTCCGGGCTCCATAGACGACAACTGAATAAAGCGTGGAATTAATGTTCCGTGTAGAGTAAATTGAATCGAGTGTCCTATTCTTCCCCATTTTAGGTGGACTATGAGTCCGGGGGACCGTATCTCCTGCCACTCCGGCTTCAAAATAATAAAATACAAAAGAAATGAATACATGTAATTGCTTTATTGTTTTTCAACCAGCGATTATTAGCAGTATTTCTTTAAATTAATATTATGTGAAAAGTACATATTTGTCAAATCTCTAATATTATTTTTTTTTTCGTTTAGATTGCCTAATATGTGGTGGTAGGGAATAGGAGAAAGAATATGTGGAGATTTTTGTCTATCACGCTGAAATCCACGCGGAAATAACATAAAATGTGCAATTGAAGGATCATTAGTCAGATAAGACAACAAATCTAATACCTAGTTATAGCCTTGCCACTTGTCATGTCTATTAGGATACTTACCATGCTGACGCCATAGAGAGAATTATCAGGATTGGACCCCTTTCGAAACATATCTGGTCTCTGAAGTGAGCAATCTATCTGAATAACATTACAAGTGTAACGGCACTACACTTATTATTCTTATGATCTTTTAAGACAAAAAGGAGCACCAAATAAACACGCATGTTGTGCCAACACACTAATGCATTTCCACTTGGTGTGAAGTAATATTGGCACCAAGATATTAACACACTAACATGAATATAACCGTTCTAATTTTATCAAATAAATCTTCAGGAAAACACGCTAAACGTCCACAAGCGCATATTCCATTCTCGATTAATTTATTTCTTGAAATTCACAGACTCACTGGATTCCAGTGACTGGAAATCTTTTTATCTGAAAATTATCATATTTTTCCGATCTTAAAGGTTGACTCAGAGATTTTCTAAAATAATAGGCACGTTTAGATGTCATAAGCGACGTGTGAAGACAGCATTGACCAAGGCTTTGGGGAAAGGAGAGGTTTTAGAGATTAGCAACAACTTCAAGCTTGATACAAAAAAATCCGTCCCTTCAAAAGGGTCGAATTATGCAACTACTTTGTCCAAGATTTCTGTACTTGGAATGTGAAATTCTTTTGTTCATGGGTCAAATGAATAAAATATTTTGCCATTCACGTAGTAGTACACGCGACGCGTATGATATCTAAACCTCGCTACTGTGCATAATATGATATATGCACACAAATGCATTTTTTTACAAACAACTATGAAATGTTACCTCGTTTAAAGTAAAATTGTGGTGTACATATATTGGCGCTACAATTTTACTTATAATCTAGATGACACTGTACCCTACGCAGACACCAAGTGATGGCGCCAGAGTATTCCATATTCTGTGAATAGTATTTTGCTTTGCTTGCGTTATCATGTTTTTTAGTCCACAATGTAAACATCTGGTTTAATGACTACCAAGAATGACTATTGCCAATGCTTGTTTGTTTTTCTAACTTAACCTTATTTTCACTAAGCAAGTGTAGTGTATACATTGCCGGGGGAAGAATTCCATAAGTTTACCATTTTTGTTTCATTTTAGTGTTATCTTACAGTAGGAGTCCCAATATTTGCACATCTAAAAATAACCAGAACCTTTTAATGAGATAATAGGGTATGGTTTCGTTTGATACCATTTCAGAAACCGTTTATTATCAGAGAAAAATAAGATTGGATAAAAGCATGCATTGATCATTTGTCATTGCAACGTTGTGTATGTTAATTAACGTACTCGGTGTGCTTAGAACGTTAACGCGAGACCCGGATGTTCATTTATCGATGGGCGATGGCATCTGTTTTCGTCGGCGCAATACTAAATTGAATTTCACGCCGTATTCAAGTTTTATTTTTAATTGGCTACTTATAACTTAAGAATAAGGTTACTTCTGCGTAAATATTAGTTTCTCGTGCATTGGCAAAAACTCAATGGACTCGTGTCAATTTTGACCAACTCCTAATCAGTGGAGGGCCGCCAAGAAATCCCAATTCATACGTCCGGCCATGGGTTTACCCGTAAATGCGAAATCGTTACGAAGAATTGTTGGAATTATTATAGGTTGTCCGGCTTATTTCTTATTCCAACAATTGGAGTTAAGAATCAACTCCACTGGAAGGGTATTTCTTATTTTTTTCTTTGGGTATTAATAACGAACGAGACGAGGTCGTAGTAGGTCATGGGACCCCCCATGACCGACCCACATTCACGCAACCCAAATTGTAGATCTAATATAATATATACTATAATATATATATATATATATATATATATATATATACGCTGAAAAAGTATTGATATCCAAGATCGCACTTAAATAGTATAAATGTAGAATCAGAGAGAATGACAGTCACACGGATTTTTCTTTCACAACGGCAGTTTCAAGTTATTAATATCATCAGTCAACGTGTCCTCCTTTATTACAAAAAAAGGAAACATTAAAAAGCGAAACTGGTAATTTGCGGTTGGGTGCGACTGAACGTTTTGCGTACGCCGATACCAACGTCGTAATAAGTACGCTGAGTGAAATACGCATATAACTTTATACATGTGTTACTATACATATGAATACAAAGTAAATACAAATTAATACACATGTTAAAGCACGTTTTGTAATAACAGGAGCAATAAGAAGCATTTTCCGCCGCTAAATTTTATTTTTGCATCTGCTTTCACCTTGTAAAGGTGTGAACGTGATTTTGCAGTGTTCCCAGTGTTGAGTGCACACATCCGTTAATATGTTGGCTGAGTTTATTTACGGTACTGTGAACCTTATTTTTCTTATGACTCTGAGTCGAGCATTCCAATTTGCCATGTCTTGATATAAGTACCAATTGGAACCGCTACATAATTCCAACTGATATTTTTCTTTAAGCCACCGACACACCTCAATATCTTGATTCCACCCATGTCATCCAAAAACATACAAAAGATATTCCCTTCATCTGCTAAACGAAGTTGTACCATCGTTTCACGAATACGTTAAAACTCACAGACTGAATATTGAAACTGTTCTATGAACAGACTTAACCTTTAACTAATTGTTTTGAAGAGGTATCGAGAAAGCATCTAATATCAGAAGAGAGGACCTACTCTGTCCCAATCCACAACACAGGATAACAAATGGGTTCTTACTTTTGTCACGTCGCACATACAAACATGTTATCTGACAAATTTGGAAGGATTCTATCCACATGCGCAACCAGCGAAAAATTCGCTCGCATTCTGAAAAATACTAATCTAATCATCAGCAAACGCCAAACTCCAAACCTCAAGACAATGTCCCAGAAGCCCCCTACAACTAACAAAAGGCTGTTACCAAGTGTAACTATAAACGGTGTGGCACGTGTAAGCATATCGTGCATGCCTCCGATTTAGCTACTTTCAGACCAACACAATGTTTTGAATAAGATATCCATGAATTGCCAAAGCAAAAATCTCATTTATGTAATAACAGTCTGGGAGTAAAGAACACTACAACGGCCAAACTGGTGATCAGCTTAATTCTCGAATCAGAGTTCATAAGCAAAAATAAGGGACCAGACCCGTGCAAATTTAACTCAGCCAACATATTGACGAGTGTGCACTCAACATGGGACAATCCCCCAATTCACCGTAGCCACCCCTTTACAAGGTGAAAGCAGCTGACAAAATAAACGCGTTTAGCGGCGGAAAATCTTCTTATTTCTGTATTCACACCTGCTCTTAAAATGTGTATTTAATTTGTAGTTACTTTGCTATTCATTATGTATAGCTAACAAATGTATAAAGTTATATGCGTATTTCACTATCAGCGACCTTATTACGCGTTGGTATCAGGTGTCGTACGTGAATAAACATTTCCGTACACACACCAACGCAAATACAGTTTTCGCTGGTTACATGTTTCCTTTTTTGTAATTAAAAGGAGAACTCTGCACCTGATGATATTAAATGAAACTGCGTGGTGACAAGAACAATCCGATGTGATGTCCTTCGCTGAGGGGTACAGTTTAGATATATATATATAATAGCGATAGATATATCTGATATAATATATATATAAATAGATTATATAGAGAGATCTATATATATATATATATATTATATATATATATCGGCAGTAAGTATTCAATTAGAATATATGAAACAAAATCGGGGAGAAAAAAAAATCACTTAAGTACCTAAATGTATTGTTAACTAGTCCATGTAGCACCGATTCACTTTAGATCGGTTGTCTAATAACAAACATTTGCGCACCCTACATGTATAACTGAATTAAAGTACTGCTTGCTGAATAATTTAATTTTTTTTTACTCTTAAAAGAATTAATCGTTTATTAAACTTCGTTGAAAGAGTGTCCTGTAGTTAATGTTTTAAACTGAGTCTTAATAGTGTTTATTAATACTCTGGAATTGCACTTAAAATAGCTAAAAGTATAATAACATAACAAGAGACAAGACTTATGTATAAGGAGAACAATATGTTATTATGCTAGATAAATTAAACGCTGCAGCGTTAGAGAGAGAAGATGAAAAACTTAAATTATCACACATGATATACGTTGCAAGAGATGAATAGGCAAGTTTAGATGGAAGGGCGAGTTATGCATGTTCTTTGGAACGTCAAATTTACTTTGTTCATGTGTCAATCGAATCAAATAATTTACCTTCACGTAGCAGTACGCGTTAACGCGTCGTTAGTCATCTTAAACTTCGGTGACTGTACATGATATATGCACATGCAATTTTACAAAAACCACGAAATGTTACTCGTTTAGAGAAACAGTTGCATACAATGACGCCACAATTTATTTAAACGGGGTGGTGGGTAACGCTGTAGCGTACGTTGACGCCAAGTGATTGGAGCAAGGACTATCGCATATTCCTGCAATAGTTTTTCCTTGCTTTGCTATTTGTTTTCGAGTCCACATTGCAAACTTACATTGATTCAATTACTAATACAGACATTTTCTCTAACTTGATCTTCACTTTTTCTCCAAACAAGTAGAGTAGTATACAATTTCCCTTATATTCATATACAGTTTCGTTTTTTAGTGTTATTTAAGAGTCCCAATAATTAAAAAAAAAATCAAAATAGCATTGTGTTGTATAATAATAGCGCATGGCGTTTGCTAGATTACATTAATGTAATGGAGGTCTATTTATTGCTAGATATCTACTCGTTTGTTCCTTATAATAATCATAACACAGTCCTAAATGCATTATAAACTAAGTCCAACATAGCACCCATGTACAGAACCGTGTAATGACAAACATTTGTGCACTCTACATGTATTGCCAATTAAAACTCGCTTTTCTTGATAATTTAGATCCCTTTTAACCTCAAAAGAAAGAATTGATTAATTTTACTAAATCAAACCCACAAAGTGTTTAGTGAATGAATGTTTAACTGAGTATTTAATATCACTTGCTTAAGTTTGAAACTTTAAGCTATCATTTGAAAGTAACCTTAACCCCGACACGAGCAGAAATTAACATGTTTTTATACCAGTTGTCCTGACACCTTAATATGCACCATTTAATATATTAACATTTTAAAATTTTAAAACATCGCAAAGTATGAAAAACAAGTATTTTACAGTATTCTTTTCCAACTGGTTAGTAGAAAGATGGTTATATTCAACAAGTTTCTTTGAATAACGCAGGGGGATCTTTCAAGATTTAGCAATAAAAAGATGAAATTGTATTCACGAAGGGTTTATATGCTCCATTTAGACATGCAAGAAGGAACCATATTTGGCAGTCTCTTACCACGGGCTATTATTGCAATTCGACGCCGTAGGTAGGTTACCAAGATCACGATATCATATTTAAAAAAAAAAAACGTTGTTGGTCATATATAGGACGAGAATCTCCAATGTTTGATTGCCAAAGCTACATGATTTCCGTTCCCTATTACGATATCGGTAACATGACTTCATTTATTCATAATTGGGGCAAATAAGCTGATCTAATACAACGAAGTGAACTGTGTTAATGCACTGTGACTTGTGGGTGTATTTTGATATTCATACGAGTGTAAAACATATTGAATTAGTTAATTTAAGTACAGTGTTGACACGCAAAATGCGACCTGGCTTAGTGTTACAATATCGACCTGTCGTTTTCTTTGTCTTAGATCTTTTTAAAACTATGTTACGTTATTGTTTTGCCCCTTTCCAGAGGTCTATACTTTGCGATTTATATTTACAGCGTCCTGCAATAGGATCAGGCACTCTTAATTGAAAGTTGTACCTGTAAAACCCACTGTGTAGTGGAAATTGATGTGGTTATCAAGTGACCAAGCGTTTCTTGCTGAAGGGGCAGAGTATCTGTCTTGCTTATCTACTAACCAACGAACAGTGGACAATTAAACATATGCTCTTCATCCTAATCAAGACCGATTACCAATACCTATTACCAAAAGACTTGTACCAAGAATGTGTTAAATGAAAGAGCAGAAGGACCCTAGGCAATAAAAATGTATATGTGAAACTTCAGGAATTATCGGATTTCAGTTGCAGGCCGCAGTGTTCAATGATTCTGTACAGAGCACTTGTGGTGGTCCATCTGCGTATACCTGCCTATTGCTTCATTTATTTGGTGCAAGTAGCTTCCAGACTTCTATGTAGGAAATTGGAAAGTTATATATACACTGATGCTCATAAAGTTGGAATAAAATATTTTTACCACTATTTATGGAATGATTCTTACAGTGCGAGTTATTTATGATATCTTGGGTGTATATCGCCACACTATTTGATTGATCAGTCTCTTCCGAGCATATCACCATGAACTTAGTCAATAATTACATTCAGAAACTATGTCTTTAGACCTGAAAGGGAAGAGGGACCTATTGTACAGCAGATTTAAGGATTGTGTTACAAGTTGTTCACATCAGTCATTTTAACATATAACACATTTTTGGGTGATCTTCATGCATCGAAATGTTCAATACTACTGTTTTAAATGTCAATCAGTCACTAACATCGAGTATGGTCACCTCTGGCATGAATCAGTGCGTCAAGACGTCGCGGCATACTGTCTACACAGTTGTTTATGATGTCAAAGGTCAGAGCGTCCCACTCATCGGTCAGAGTTTGAGCGAACTCCTGTAGAGTTTGAGGAAGATTGTCCCTGTAATTGGTGGCTCGGCCCAAGGCATCCCAGCATGCTCGATAGGGTTCAAATCAGGGGAGCAAGCATGCCATGGTATCTGCTCCACCCCCCTTTGCCTCAAGAAATTATTTCACTACAGCGGCCCCTGTGCGGCCTGACATTGTCGTCTTGCAGCCGAAACGTGTTTGCATAACACTTCTTGCATGTGGCAGACAATGGTTTTTCAGAATGCCCAGGTACACGACGGCGTTCATGTTTCTATCTGGCACCACCAGTGATGTTTTTCCTCCATAATGAATACCGGCCCATACCATCACTAAGCCGCCACCACCTTGAGTCGATTCATGCATACAGTCATCTTGGAGGCTAGGTTCTCACCACGTTTTCGACGAACTAGACAGGTACATCCCAGGTCATAACTAATCTAGTTTCCTACCACATAGCCACTATTTTTTTTTTTTGCATTAACTATATTGATTAAATAAGCTTTTGGGCCACCCTGATTTTTGACTTAAAAACAAAATGGCAGCCAAAATATCAATTTTGGCTAAAAATGCATATTTCCGTCTTAAAATGCGCACAAAAACACAGAATCCCCCCCTTTTTAATATACAAAGGCACAGATCTTGGCCTTGGGAAAGGAAAAAAAAATCGATTTTTTTTAATCCGTAACCTACAAAATTAAAAATGGCCGCCATGAACACTCTATACAGCTATACATGACCATAAAAGTAATTTTCAGATTATATTGGTATTACATTTTGCCTCAAAATTGTGCCAAAAACAAGATCAAAATGTCTGCCAAAATACCAATATTGAATCTAAAAAGGTATATTTCGGTCGTAAAATGCACACAAAAATGAAATTTCCCTCTTTTAATGTACATAGGCATAGGTCATTGTCTCGATAATCTTAAGATTTCCATTGCTTGATCACGTGATCCAAAAATTCAAAATGGCCGCCACAAACGTTAAATACAAATAAGAATAAGCATACTTATAAGTTTATTCTTCAGGATATGATCATAATGTAAATGATAATTATTAACTAACTTGGTGTTGAGCTGCTACCAAAAATGATAAATGGCTATCATTTTGCCTCAAAATGGCAGCGAAAAAATCAAAATAGCGGCCAGGATATCAACTTTGTCTTATAATCCATTATATGTATTGCCGTCGTAAAATTCGCACACAAACTCAGAATTTCCTTTTTTTGGTGTACCAAAGAAGGTAAATTTCCAATTTTATCACGTAACGTGACTGCATCCTGACTTGATCTGCATCAATGTTTTTAGGACGTGCACAGTATTGGTGGTGGTGGGTTGAGCGCTTTGGTCCCGGGAACCCACCCTCTCCAGTTGCAGTAACTGTAATGGCATTGTGTTTTCATTTCTTCATCTCCATACGGAACCCATGCAATATTTTGTTTGTGAAGCTAGGAACAGTTGATGCAAGGTGACGAACAACAACTTGCCAAGTCAATGCCCCTTAACAGTTCCTTGGATTAAAAACCATTACATAGGACTCCGAAGAGAAATCAAGCTCCATTCAAGGCTTGGCTGGTCACAGGAACCTAGCATGTATTATGCTACGCCTGTCTGGTCTTCCACTGACGGGATGTGTAGTTGTGCGAATAACTCCCAACTACCACACTTCTTGTTGTTTCTTGTAAGCTACAATGTATAGTTAGTTCGTAGAGCCATTCTTGATGGAGAGTCCAGTGTCTTCTTGGTTTCTTTATTTGTCAGCCCAAGAAATTTGAAGCAGGTTCTCAGAGTCTGGTTGGTGAATCCTCTGGACTTCACTTCTACTGGAAAGTATTTCAACTCCCATCCAGCTTATTATACTTCCTTCGGTGGTAATGCCATATTCTCTTCTGCCAGTAGTGTTAGCTCAATGACAACAACTTCTTTCCTTGCATGAGAATAGATGGTTGAACATCGGGTCCACGTGACTAGTGTCTATTTTGGCGTGAACTGACGAAGAGTTTGTCTTCATTACCACACCAACATTCCACACAGAGCACACGGTCCAAGAGCATGTTTATTCCATGTCTTCAGATTGACTAGTGTAGGAAATGTATCATGTATAGTGCTTAGGAAGAATTTCAGCATTTCTGGTGAACAGGAGTAGAGGAGCTTACTCCAGCTGATGTCCATTTGCATTGCGATCTCCCAACAAAGCTGCCTTTCTGGGCCTTACTATATAGGGATACCAACATATGTTCCTCTGACACCTCTTTCACAAGTGCAGACCGGGTATTCCTGTGTTCTTTCTTGTTCAACTGGTCAATGCCTTTCCCAGACTCTGTGTAATGGAGACCTTGTCGGCTATGCTGTCCGTTGCAAAGTTCACATTGATACCGTTCCCTTTCATGTAGCTCACTCACCCCATTCCAGTTCTTCTTTTTCTCACCGCATATTTCAAAATGTGGTACTTTACAACTTGCATACATTTTAGGTGGATAGGAAGGGCCTTTAGTGGCAGACATTTGTTGTTTCTGTTCCTGTACAAGATGGATGGATTGGTAGGCCTACACCTTAGCAGTCCTGTCCACTTCTTCAGGTATCGAGCTTGGCAAGTGAGATAGGGAAGCAGTAGATGAACTCCCCTGAAATTCGACTAACGATATGGTTTTCGTATATCCTTTAACTTGATCTCCACACATGATCTTTTTGTCACTGGAGTCGTTGATGATCTCTTGGCCAAGGAACGTCATGGATGCCTGGTTGAGGAAGGGGAACATTTTCCATCTATGCTTAGATGAGCATGATAGGGTGCATATGATGGTGATCGTCAGGTTGGTAGTCATTTTCCTCTTGGGATGTAAGGGATATATAAGCCTGGGCTTGATATTATGAATACCATCAATGCTGTGCACGTCCTAAGAGAAGTTCAAGTCAGGGTGCGGCCGCAGCCAGCCACGGTTTTCAATCTCTTTTTCTAAAGGGTTACGCGATGCAACTGAAAATCTATCTTCTTTGGTACATCAAAAAAGGGGCATTCCTGAGTTTGTGTGTGTGTTTTACGACGACATATTGGATTATAAGACAAAATTGGTATTCAGCCCGCCGTTTTGATTTTTGGCTGCCATTTTGAGGCAAAATGATAGCTACAAATGCTTTGTGGTAGCAGCTCAATAAGAAGTTAATAATGCATCATTTAAATTATGATCATATATTGAATAATAAACTTTTAAGTATGCTTATTTGTATTTTCGTTTGTGGCGGCCATTTTGAATTTTTGGGTCACGTGATCAAAAAAAAGGAAATCTTAAGATTACCGAGACAATGAGCTATGCCTTTGTACATTAAAAGAGGGAAATTTCAAGTTTTGTTGTGCATCTTATAGCTTATAGGCAACATTTGATTCAATATTGGTATTTTGGCAGCCATTTTGATCTTGTTTTTGGCTCAATTTTGAAGCAAAATTATAGCCATGTAGATTTTGCAATAGAAGCTCAACAATAGGTTAATAAGGCACCTTCCACATTACGAATATAATCTGAAAATTACTTTTATGGTCATGTATAGCTGTATAGAGCGTTCATGGCGGCCATTTTGAATTTGGTAGGTTACGGATAAAAAAAATCGATTTTTTTTTCCTTTGCCAAGGCCAAGATATGTGCCTTTGTATATTAAAAGAGGGGAATTCTGTGTTATTGTGCGCATTTTAAGACGGAAATATGCATTTTAAGCCAAAATTGATATTTTGGCCGCCATTTTGTTTTAAGTCGAAAATCAGGGTGGCCCCAAAGCTTATTTTTAATCAATATAGTTTATGCAACATAAAAAAGTGGCTATGCGGTAGGAAACTAGATTAGTTATGACCTGGGATGTACCTGTCTAAACTCTTTGTCTTCATTCTTGATGGTCAAGGATGTAGCGGGCTCGTCCATAAACACAACATATCGCCAGTGTCCGAGCTGTAAATCGCCTGTGCTCCGTTAGCCCAGCGAAGTCGATCAACTCTGTGGTGAACGGTTGGGCGTGCACATTTGGCCATTCGTCTTGCTCGGCAACCACGCTGAAACAATCTCCGGTTTATAGTTTGGCGTGAAACATAATCATAACCATTTATTTTCTATCATAAAGAACATACAAAAGCAGCAAAAATTAAGCAAAAGAATGGATGAGGTGCAACTAAAAGCAAAATGCCTGATAAGTGATGCACTCCCGATTAAAAAATAATAATAATAATTACATGCCAAAAAGAAAAACACACAAACATTGACACACACAAAACGCACAAACAAGAACACACCCATGAATGTCGTTAGCATGCAAACACATACATGAATAATAAATCGTTTAGGGTATCAGCCGTAAACAAAAACCAGTGATACAGGTACAAATAATAAAGAACTTTACAAAGTAAGTAGCAAATATTTAAGATTTTTTAAAGTGTTTGAATGCATTTGCAGATTTAAGACTGTTTGGCAAGTCATTCCATACTTTTGGACCTACAGTCAAGGCTGTTTTACCACCTTACAAAGGTATTCTGAAATCATTTGGATTTCGAGTATTGTAATTATGATTGTTTCTATGGATTGTAAAAAAAAAATCATCAAAAGAACGTGGTAGCAAGCTATGATTATATTTAAACATAAATATAGCTATTTCTTTTGTAAACATGTTAAATATATTAAGCATATTAAGCATATTATATTTTTCAAACAAAGGTTTCGTTGGACATAAATAAGGACTATTTGAAATTGTTCTTAGGGCACGTTTCTGCTGACGAAAAACTTTATTCAAATACTTTTTATTAGTTTTCCCCATAATTGCAGCCCATAATTTAAATTTGGTAAAACTAATGTACAGTATAGTTGGTATATTGCATTTTTGGGTAAAAACGTTAAAAAAAAAACACATTCTCACTTTGTTGAGAATTCCAATATTTCTAGAACATGATTTACAAACATTTCCAATATGTTTCCTTCATTTCATATTTTTCGTCAATCATAATTCCCAGGAATTTAGTTTCATGAACTCGATTGAAACTTACAGCCATCTAAATAAATATCATGATTATTACATTGTCTGCATACGTGTGCAGTGGCGTATCCTGGGGGGGGGGCAAAGGGGGCGCTTGCCCCCCGGGTAGCCAAAGGGGGCGCCAAAAAGAAGGAAGAGAAAAAGGAAAGGGAGAAGAAAAGGGAAAGGAAAGGGGGAAAAGGAAAGGAAAGAGGAAGGAAACGAAAGAAAATTAGAGATGGAATGGGAGGAAAGGAAAAGAAAAAGTAAAATAAAAAGGGGGAAGGGGACAACTAAAGGGGAAAGAGATAGAAAAGGTTATGGCGAAAAGGAAGAATCTGTAAGGGAAAGCTAAGGAGCGCCTTAGGGCGAAAATGTGAAACAAAAATGAGAAAAGAGAACGTAAAAAATAGTAAAGGAAGGGGCGCCAAAAAAGCAAAATAATAGCGATAAACGAAGGGGTGGTGAAATAAGTTGCAAAGAAAACTGAACTAAGACAAATAAAAAAGGTGCAGCAAAAATGAGAAAAGAAAAGAAAAACGGATAAAAAGGGGCGCCAAAAAGGAACAATGGTTGAGAAAAAGTTTAAGGAATTAAAGGGCGCTAAAATAGCAAAGGAATTTGGAGCTTACGAAAAATAAAAACGAAAAGCGGTTTAAGGAAAAGGACGCAAAGATTAATAAGGGGCGTCAAAACAAACACAAAAAAAAGGGAAAAGGTTGAAAATAAAAAAAGGGGCCGCAAAAACCGCAACTGAAACTGGCCAGAAAGGGTGATATAGAACCAAAATAAGGGACGTCAAACCAGAAATCTCGAACGGGAATGGAATGTCCCACTTTAGTGCGACTAGGGTGTCTGAGGGGGCCCTGAGAGGAAATTTTAGGGGACCCTAGCCTGTCAGCAGCTGCTGACACTGATTGACTCTTAAATCCGCCACGGGGGGTGGGGGGTTTGCCGACAAAACTGTCAAATTGCCGACACAATTTAAAATTTTCCGGCTCGCTGCTGCTCAGCCGAGATACTTTATTTCTGTGGGTGTTATGCATATTCAGAAGACGTTGAATGTGGTGCCATTTTCAATTTCCACAGGGCGCCAAAAGTTCATCGTCCGTTTTGCCCCCGGGGGTATTTCATCCTGGGATACGCCCTCTGTGTCCTAAATACATTAAATGTTAGTCTTCTTTGGCATGTAATGACAATGTATTTGCCACTTAACCTCGTCTAACCGAGGGGGGGGGGGGGTGTTTACCAGCCCCCTCCCCCCTTCAGTTTTTTTTTCCCCGGCTGGTGCTAAAACCCGTCCGCTTTTTGGTGGGCCAACTTAATTTATGTAATTGTCAATTTACATGTTTTGCGCTCTTTCAATCCAAAAAACAAACATCCCACCCGGGGTAAAGGTAAGATACAGGGTATCCAAAGTGATGGATAGAGAAGTACCCAACATTCCTAACACAACATTGGGGGGGAATATCACAAACACTTTTATACCAATAGCTAGCTATGGTCCTCCTCTTTCCAATTGATACCAAAATGAGTACCAACATGCCCCAGCATACGTCACAATGACGTCATACATGTAAAGTTCGCATGTCAGCAAACTGCCAATTTCCATCGACACACACACATCGAAAAAATTCAAATTTTTCGCTAAAACACAAGGTTAGGAAAAGTCACATTTTCATGCCTGTTTTTGACATCGATGATATTTTTATATAATGACAATATTTTAGATCTATAATAAGTGTTTTGAGTCGCAAAATTGGGGCGAATAGCATTTTCCACCCTTATTCCGTATTTCGTACTTTTCCCTCACATATGACGTCAAAGTGACGTCCTAATGGGAATGCTTGTAGTTATTTTGTACCAATGGAAAAAGAAACCTAGGCTATCCTTTGGTACCAAATTTACAGGAATCGGGTGTTTTCAGTAACGGAAAATCACAGGGGGGTGTGTAACCCAACCCCTCCCCTTCGGGAGTTTTTGTTTACAAAAATGGCTCACGTAGACGAGGGTTAAAACACTTACACATTCCTCTATTCATGATTGACCATGCTGCACAGTTTAGAAATATTGATGTGGGATTAACCATGGTATTGTCATCTGCAAAATAAAATTGTATGAGCAGATTAATGTATGGCCATATATCATGCATAAAAGGATAAAAAGTAAGGATCCCAAAATAGACCCTTGTGGGACACCCCGCTTAACATTTTCTGAAGGGTGAATTTATATGACAACAAACTGTTTACGTTGATTCCATAGTGGCTTCTCCACAAACGAAGAAAACGGCTCGTTGGCATTTTCCGGGCTCTACGGCACAGATTAAGCAGTCGGCGATCATCTCGACTGGTATAGTCAATCGTGGTCGTCGTGAAGATTTTCGTGGCATCAAATGACCCACCTCTCGATGATGTCTGAGAATTTTACAGACCGCACCCTGCGATATCCTGAGGAAATCAGCGACTCTGGCTTGGCTGTACCCTTCCCGTCTTCGGCGTATTGGCAATGCCGTTGGACGAGCCTTGCACACCGGCTTGGAGCAGGGAAAATGAAAATGATCAAACAACAGACGTCTGACATTTAACAGCTCTCAACAAATGGCATTGTTACGTAATTCAAAATTTTGCATGGATTCACTTCACCTGGGTAGTGGGGACTCCTTATGTAATCATTCACCTACTCTAATATGATTACTGAGGCGTTGAAATAGAAATACATTTTGAAGATTGGGTCTGAAAAAAAATCCAACTTTATGAGGAACAGTGTAGATAGTGAACTCCCATGTCAGTTTGGGTACAAAAGCATAATTGTATATCCCAGGGGCGGCGCCAGGAGGTGGAAAGTTTTCACAATATACATTTTATTGTAAACGTATTTATGTTCTCATATTGTGGGCCAAATTTGATCGAAAAAGTCCTTCGGGAAAGTGGGTTTTCGTTTTTTGGCATATCAATAAGCCAGTGGTCTTGTAAATCAAATGCATGCCAATTGTGTGAGCTTGTGTGCAAAAAGGCGTACACGTAGAGCAGCTACGCAATTCACAATAATGGTAATAATCTATAATTTTATGATTTTTTAGCTGAAACATTGATGTGGATGTGAGCTGGGTTCTTGAAATAGTACGGCTTAATTAATTCTAAAAAATAAAGGTTCAAAAATGACCGCCATGCACTTCCATATCTTATACACATTTTTTTTCTGGGTGATTTCACAAATGCAATGGATATATCTGCCAATAGTTATAACGACATGTATCCATAAATTAGCTTTAGATAATATTTGCCCCAATATCTCAAATTAGGGGAAAGAACATATATCTGTTACTGTATCTAACTCTTCAAATTATGTTATATTATAACAATAATCAGTAAGACACATCAGTATCCATCGACTACCCACATGAGGTCTTGCCCAGAACTAAACACGGAGGTGTAATTGTAGAGCTTCAGGTGGCGCTAGACTTGTTTTCGAGACCCCTTTCAGGCGATGGTAGCCAAGAAATCCCAAATTTAGTTTTAACACGTGCAAAAGAAATCGCGACGGGAAAGAAATTATTATAGGTGCAACGAGTGATTTTGGGCATCCATATATTTTGTCAAACAGGGTGTCCACAAAAAGAAATGGTGCAAAACAAAAGCTTCCTCATTTGATGTGAAAAAAATGAAATAGTGACATGATATTTGCATCATGTTATAGATGGAGTCTTGGCTTTTGTATACCGTTTACAGCATCCGATTTTCTTGTTGCAATCCAGAGATATGGTTAATATTCTTAGAGAGGGCGAGATACCAATTGTATTACTTTTCATAGGATAACTTAACCAATTGAATCATGTCATGTTGATAGGACACATTAGGGGTAAAGGGTAAGGTTAAAGGGGACGGCTGTGTTACACAGGAACGGAGTGCCCATCTCTCTTTCGAAGAGATTGGGGCCAGACTCCTCCATATAATGTTGCTGTAGTGGGATCGCCATTCCTCATCTACAGGGTGAGTTCAGAAAAAAGTACAACCAAATGAGGGATTTTTTTTAGAAGAAACATTAATGGAATTTACCAAATTAATTCATGTGTTTGATAGTGTGTTTAATCAGCTTTCACAATTTTTAATTTTTTTTAAATCGATCAAGCCATTCAAAGGCTACAGTTATTTTTGTGAAGGTGTCCATTTTCTGACCCGAACAAATTGCACACTGCCTGTACACATGACCTCATTACTGGTTGATTCTTTGGCGCCGTATTCAAATGCCACACAGGACATGTGTTGAATGATTAAGGCTGAAGACTTAAGATTTATTGAATATTAACAGGATATATTTAAATGAAAAAAAAATCTAATGCTTTATCTGTTATCCCAGCCCTTTTTTTACAGCGTTTATGGAAATCAAGAAAGTTGAAAAGGAATGCTGTGCAAATTGTTGCTCAAGTCTAAATATTGAATTCATGAAATATTTTTTGATATCTGGTTTAGTTTCTTTACCAACGATGTTTGTAACCAGACATTTCCATTTGGGGAGGGGGACCAGGCGATGGGAACCATTTAACTTTTGAGGCATCACTAGAACACGTTTTGCAAAGGCGAACACGGTAATCTGTCAATACTATAAATTTATTACTTTTCCTGATCTCTGGGCCAGGGGGGGGGGGGGGGCAAAGATTTTGAATGGTGGATCCCGCCCTTACCCTCACCCTCCCCCTCTTCCTCCCTCACCCACAGACTGGTTACGTCACTGGTGTTCCCTGACATTTATTTCCAAATGTTTAATTAATGGAGATATGCTGCAAATACCAAAGTTGAACGTAATTCCAGAGTCTCTTTGAGTTACTCTAGTCCTATGTAACTTGTGTCACAATGGGTACTGTCACTTCTGCAGCTTTAACTTTTGAACGCGTTATCAGTTTTTATGCCGCGTAATATTATCCTAGGAGCTAACACAACAGCACTTCCTACAAAAAGAAAATCTAGGAATAGCACAGAGGGTTTTCCATGAAAAATCGCTCAATTTGGTTGTCTTTTTTTTTTTTACTCACCCTGTACAGCGAGTCTGTTACCTTCCCAGCATTGAATAATACGGTAGCCATTTATAACACCTGGTAGAGAGGATTATTGAGGCAACGCGGCTTACTCAAGGACGAAACACATTGACCCCAGCGGGGCTCGAACCCCCACCCTTTGGCCGTGCGGGCCGGACGCTGATCCACTGGAACCACAAGTGCCACATTAGTGATCCTAAAGAATCAATCCATCACATAATTATAATGTTTGACTTTTTTGTTGTTAATTCTATTCAATGTTTTCTTTGGGGGGGGTTATGGAAGCGATCCTGGCAATCGGGAACTGTACTCTAAAGTCCCCGATGACTGCACTTGGACTTCTCGTATCACAATATCTAACTCTCTGGTCAAGAGTAACCTGTGGTTGACGCATCCACCCCTTCATCCATTCTGTATTCGAAGACAAATTACAATGAATATTTTCTTAAAACCGAATTTTTTTATTCCATTGCATCAGCTCAACTCCAGAGCTACAATGAATATTGAACAGTTTGAATGTGCAATCTTTTTTTCTTTTCTATTTTTCTAATCTGTCAACCAAATAAGAGGAAGATGACCTCATCAAATATCTTCTGTAATAGTGGAAACTTTTCTTTCATTTTGTTTTGATCTAAAAATCAATCATCCAGTGAAGAAGGTGACACAGCACGAATGAAAACATCCATGTTGAAGCCCCCACTAAATTTCGATTACCACCGATCCGCTAAATCCTTCCAGCCTTGTAAACGGTATGCCCTTATCCGAATGTTAGGTATGTGCGGCCGGGGACTCAGGCTACGACGAATATCAAGCATCAACGATAAACACAAAAAACTCGACAATATACATATAGCGTGCCGTGTTCAAACATCTCCCGATCGAGGCTTCTTCATCCAGGGCAACATGCAGAAACAGTCAAAATTTTGAAGGATTGAATCTATGCATAATGGGAAAAACGCCACACAAGTTTATTACAACCGATGCAAGGAAAATATGGTAAGAGTATAGAGGTTAACCCTTCAGGATTTGCCGATAAATATGTCGGCTTATGATAAATTTTTGCGAGGATGATTAGAAGGCAACACTTCGAAATATTACTCGCCAAACGTTGCGGAGCAAAGGCCAAGAGAGAAAAATGGATAGTGGAGACACGGAATCGAAGCAAGTAAAATCCATATCCTCGGAAGCTTCGCCCATAATCCGATTTTTGACGGGAAAAGTAGCCATCAAAATATAGATTGGTTTTTTGCTACCTCTCCTTGCGATTTTTGCGCATGTGGGGGAAATTTTTTTGCAGCCTTCTACACATGTAATACAAATTCAATTCATGAAACATTTTGGTGCTGGGCACCATGTTCCTCGCGCAGGGTAGAATTAAATTAAAACATCCGAATAGCCAAGAATTGAGAGATAATTTCCAAACCCCAAAATTTTGTATGTAGTTTTAATTAAAACTGAAAGCTACTGGGATTGGTAATAAGGATCTCAAACTTAATGACTGAAGTTCACGTTAATCTTGTCAAGTTTAATAATGGACATACTAGTACCTAAATAGTTGAAACCCTCATAACTGTGTCAGCTACTAAGAACTTGTCAATATTTCTGAATATGCACTGATATAGTACCTTTGGTACCTATCAGTAATAAACCAGGCAAACTGCTGCATGTTGACAGTTCACCCAACTGGCCTGATATTGTGACCCAACAAACAAGTGAAATAGACATTGTACAGACTCCATCTATCTTTGTATAAAACCCGAAAATCTATCCCCACACTGATATCATCATTTTACCAACACAAACACCTATCTGTGTTTGCATAAATATTTATGCCAAGTTCATCACAACTATTAAGTACTTTTAGCACTATTCATCACTTTCAATTGTCATGAAATTGTTAGACAAGGCTCACTCATCCTCAATATAGCAAAAACGTCCATGTCTGTCAGTTATTCCACATCTGTAACCCAGCGCGGAGATATTCTACGTCACGCAACGTTATTTCTTTAATGAGCAGCCCTCATCGATACTGACAGGCCGAAATTTTGTGCTATGATCTAAGGTGTCTTTTAATCAATGGCCCTATCACGTCTGACCGATGCCTGTTGAAAGTTGGCACATGTGGTACCCCCCCCCCCCCCTCGCACCCTCTCTTAGAATATTAGGCATATCTTAGATGCAACAACCAAATCGGATGCTTTAAACCTATCAAAAGCCAAGACATTATTTGGTGATATGATGTAAATATTACGGTACTATTTTATTGTTTTTTCACCTTCAATAAGTGCGCTTTTGCTTTGCACCATTTTTGTGGACACCCTGTATGTGTGATTTCATAAGATTCTTACCGATTGTATAATTTGCTACACAACACATGACGTTTAAAGTGAAAACAAAAGACGATTTTGATTTGCTTCAGTTCAATATAAATTGTTGTATCATGATGATGACGACGAAGATTATTATGACATGATGATTAGAATTTGATGACGATGACGACGCGATTATGTTTGAATTACTATTATATGTCTTTAACATTGCCTTGGTAGTTCCTCGAACATCAAACTCAATTTTAGATTTTTGATTTTTTGCGACAGTAAAACCAATGTGAACTCAATCGATGTCAATGGACTACAGTCAGATCAACGAGCTAGTACTGGCATACATGCATGATGGCATTCATATCATGACGTTCAATACCATGAATAGGCACATGTCTGTAGTGCATGATGGTCTTGAACCACTGACGGTTTGTAAAAGCTTACGCTTTACTAACAGACTGTCGCAATACCCTACACAAAACAAATACTTATCTTAGTACCAAGAATCCACATTTATTTTATCTATAGGCTAATAAAAGTGTGATCTTTACCTGCAAAAGCGTCAGTTAGATCTTCCAGTCTCCACTGACGCAACCTCCCTGCTACTGAATTCCGCCCATGATCAATGAGGATGCCCAAACTTTAGGAACGATGTTTTAATGTGGTGCAATACGTCACGTGATATTTTGTTTTACCCACTTCTTGGTAAAATACATACAACGGCGGGAAAATTAAAGTATACCCGGGAAATGACACCGGTGAGTTACCCGACAAAGTTGTAATTTAATCCGTGTAAATAATGATATTTTTGTTTACCCAACTTTAAGATAAAATACATGAAGCGGCGGGAAAACTAAAGTAACTGGGGAAAGTACCGTGGTATGGTAATGAGTTGGGGAAAGATTATAATTTTCATAAAAAAAAATTCTCTGAAAAATTCTGTGTCGGCCCGGGCGGAATATGAAGAATTCAACATTTTGCATTGAGAATTGAGATTATCACTTTTTTATTATTTCCTTCAGTTTTCTTTCTGTTTTCTTTCTTAGTTTCTTTCTTTCTTTCTTTTCCTTGTCAACAGGAAGGGATGTTTATATTTAGCTTCATTGCGCATATATTGTGTTCTATTATGCATATTTATTCTATTTTAACTTATTTTATCATGTTTATCATTATTAAGTTTTGTCTTATTTTTAGAGTTTGTTTATTTTTGTCAACCCTAGATATCAGTTCAATCATTTTTAGTAGCTTCTTTGTATAGGCCTTGTGCCTATAAATTGGTAAATAAATATAGGCTATATTGATTATATATTTATATTAATAATGTTGATTATATATTAGTTAATATAATAGTTAATATAACAAAATGAATGATAATTAATATAATAATTAAAATAAAATATTAAACATATATATTAAAAGAATTTAGAAAATTACATAAATTCAGAATGAAGTGATATTTAAATCATATATGTATTTATTTGGTTATTTACAGTTTCATTTACATGTATATTCAAGTTTGATCAACCATCATTACCATGCATATATGATGCCATGCATATTAATAATTATAACATTTTCCTTGATTGTACAATTAAATTTGGTCCCTGATTACACATTTAATAGGTAAAACTATTGGATGCGAGATTAGACATTTACCCAACCAAGTGGTACATTAACATTTACCCAACTTGCGTTTATTTTACCAATGTTGGGCAAAATTTACCCAACTTGGTTTTACCCCACAACATTTTACCCAGCGTTCTAACAGTGTATCTACGGAGGGGTCAGTGCACCCCCCCCCGGACTCTACCAAACCAACATTTTTGCTTCGTGTTATGGTCCTATTACACATTTGAGATGTTAAAAAAATCATGGCACTTTGGCAAAATTCAAGATGGCGTCCAAAATGGCTGCCAAAATGGGTAAAATTGTGGAAAATGGTGTATAACATGCAAGATATATGTCAAATTGGACAAATATTCATTGTAATTTGGTTTCTAATGATTGGTGAGTAATTTACCAATATTGGATTTTTCCAATGTTAAAAAAATCCAAGATGGCATCCAAAATGGCGTCCAAAGTAGGTACAATCATAGAAAATGACGTTGTGTCAAATTGGAAAAGTATTCATTGGAATTGAGTTTACAATTACTAGTTTAAATAAAATAATTGGAGTTTGGTTTCGTGTCATTAGTAATTTCACCATTATCTTATTTTTTTCAATTTTAAAAACCCAAGATGGCTTTCCCATTGGCCGCGAAATATATAAAACTCATAGAAAATACATATAACAGCCACAAACTGTGCTAGAATCATACACTATTAAAGGCTGACTTAGATTTTTTGAATGATATTTTTTGTGTATTTAATGAACTAGAACTAAATATTTTCACCTAAAATGCCCAATTTCAAAGTTTGAGATGTATCGGATTTTTCGTTTCCATGCAGTAAACATTTGTGTGTAGTATACAGTGCCATATAGTGCTGCAGCAAGAGCCCGAAAAACCCTTTATTTTTCGAGTAACCGGTGACCTAATTTGAACAAAGTGCATCATATATCAAAATGAAGCTTGAAATCTCAGGAATCCGAAACTGCATGATGCAAAAAATATAAACGTGTACAAGTTGAGTTATGAGGGGGAAAGGACCCCCCTATGAAAATCAACAATAAATGAAATTGACACTGGTATGCATCTACTATATAGTACAACTTCCAATGCTTTGCGTTATAAGCATGTGTTTGGATATGCACTGTATCATGATTATGTAGTTATACCATTTATTAGGTTTGACCGGGAAAGAGCTTGCCTCAAAAAGAAAGAAATCTTCCTCAAAATCGGGAAATTGCCTCTTCTGACAAGTGATCCCTGTTACGCCCCTACCTATTTACACGGGGATTGTTTTCTGCGAGTTATTCACTCGTGAAAAAGATATTGGAATTATTGTTTGTAATTGCCGATGTGTTTTTTTTTTGTTTTTTTTTATTAAATATAAAATTTCTTTTCGCATTTCGAAAGCAACGATTTGCCCCTATTTTCAAGGTAATTACCCGGAACTCATTTATACTGCTATTTTGGCCTTGTATTATGACCCCTCAAAGTTGTCTCCTTGGGGGCCCCTTTGCTACCAACGTGAGTGAAAACACCTTAGGCACTTAAGTGTTAATTGCTTTGTTCTTTTAGCCAAAAAATACCAGAACAAGACAAAAACAGAAAACAAAAGCAAAAGCAAACAAAAGAACTCTGTTTAACTTGCATGAACTAACCAATACTTCTATTGCGAGGGTGTACGTTCAATATGACATAAGTAAACTTATGGGGAATGGAATGTTGGTACCTTTTTGGCACCACTAAATAGAAGACTTTATAAAACTATTCATTGATACAAAAGTTGCAATCATAGAAGTGGAAAAGTGGGTACGGGGATGTGCGGTATTTCCGTTTTAGTATGATGAACGGTTCTTTTTTCTTGAAAATTGGTATAAGAAAGGGTTGCCTTTCTGTTTCAAGTATATTTTACAGTGGTCAATCAGGTACGAAGAATGCTTACAAACCACAATTGTGAAAAATAGTGCTGCCAGAATGGCTCAAAATACATTTGAATTGTTAGCTATCTCTCACACTCCACCAAAGCAGGCATAAGGATTGGTAACAAAGCTGTCATTTTTGGTATATTTTCGGGGTAGTGGTTCAAACACCCGGCCTACCCAAACCAAAAGTGAAAATCCATGGGTTTTTTAGATCATTTTCAAATAATTATGAAGGGTTCGTATTATATGTACCACTCAAAAGGAATTGTTCTTTCGTGATTTATATTCCTCTTTCTATGATAAACTTTACCCTCGTCTTAACAAGGGGTGGTTACCACCCCCAGTGAACTTTCCTCCGGCGCGTTAAAATGCCAAAAGCTTTTGTACAAAGCTTCTGGATACTCTCATCCTTTCCGATCATTTAAGCAAAAAAATGTGAAGGAATACTATCAGGAGTTAAGGTATGCCATCAAAGTCGAAGGGTGAGAGTGGTGATTGCCATCCATTTTTTAAAAATATTCTGCACAGTATGGCTCTAAAACTCTATGTTTTTGTAAAACTAGTCAATTCCCATTATTTAGAGCTGAAAACCGCATGAAAATTCGATATTCCCACCTTTTTAGCTCAAATTTGGATTTTCGCCTATTTTCTGTGGAAAATGCCCAATTGTGCTGATTGATGGACATTATGACGTCATTGTTACGTCATACTAGGTATGTTAGTTCTTCTTTTGGTAGCAATAGAAAAAAAGACTATACCTATGCACTGTTATCAAAATCCCGTGGGAGTGGTAACCCCCCCCCCCATAATTTCTCAGCTATAAAGAGTTACGCTGCAGGCCTAGTTCACAGTTTTCAGGAAAAAAAGATGCGCCTCAAGTAAATAAATTTACTGAACTAACCATTTCTTAGCTAAGATGATTGTGCCACAGATCTACAGATTTACTGAACTAATCATTTCTTAGGTTAGAGAATTGCACTGCAGGCATATATTTACTGAACTCATCATTTCTTAGCCAAGAGGGTTGCGTCGCAGGTCTATAAATTTACTGGTATAATCATTGCTTAGCTAAAAGGATTGTGCCGCAGGCCTATAAATTTACTGAACTTATTTCTTAGGTAAGAGTATTGCGCTGCAGGCCTATATTTACTGAATCAATCATTTCTTTTACGAGAGTCCGCCGCAAATAGAAAGCTTACATCGCATGCTTATAGATTTATTGACGGACTATAAATAAATTTATAGGTCGTAGGCATATGAATTTACTGAACCAATCATTCCTTAGATAAGAGGGTTGCGCTGCAGGCCGACAAATTTACTGAATTAATCATTAATTCATAGCCAAGAGGGTTGTGCCGTAGGTCAATAAATTTACTTAACTAGTCATTTCATAGCTGGTTTGCATACTGTAGTATATGACATCGGAAGGCCTATAAATTTACTTAACTAATCATTTTATTAGATAAGAAGATCTCACCGCAGGCCTATATAAATTTATTGATGGCCTATAAATTTACTGAACTATAATCATTTCATGGCTAAGAGGATTGCACCACAGGCCCATTTATTGAACTATAAGCCCCTGAAAGAGGGTTAGGATTGAAGAATAAGGGAAATTAGGGAGTAGATCATTTCTTAATTATAAAGAAGATTGCGCCTCAGGCCTCTGAAATTTGGGCAACAGGTTATACCATAAAATTCACCCCGTCGCTAGCTCCTGTATTTAGGGTTAGAGAGAATCAAGTTATCTAACCCTAGAACCCTTACCGGGTGTGAGCCAGGCATTTGCAAATGGGGGGGGGCAGGAAAGGGGGTGCGCGAGGCATTTTTGGGGGGACAGGTGGTCCTTTCTCCAGCGGGTTATAAGGGTTTTGAGCAGAGGGCGCACACCCCTCCCAGCTGGTTAAACCACTACCTTTACCTAAGATGATTTAAAAATTAGAGGTAAACTATGAGGTGTTAACGAACTTTTGGTCGTCATAGGCTTGAAACGATTTCTGCGATGTAAAATATAAAGTTTATTTCCTCTCCACAACCCCCCCACACACACAACATATACATCCTATACACACACACCGTACACACAAACGCCACAGACACATACACACATCGCACGCACCAACCAAATCACAAAGCTCCTTGCATGATAATTTTCAGAACACACAAAGTGTTTCTGACACCCCAATCTCAAACAGCATTCCGGGGGTGGGGTAAGATGGGGGGGGAGGAGGGGGTGGGGGGGAAAGAAAGGCTATTTATGAACTTTATAGAAGGTTTTCGTAGGTGTCAAAATTGTGGTCAAAATATTAGTGGGACCAACTCAACCGTTTGTGATAAAATATATCAACATGCATGGGCATGTTATTCAAAAATTTCATACTGAAAATGGGGGCAGGTAAGACTTTGGCACCCCACCCCCATAACTCATTTGTACAATGTTTTTAATTTTGCATCATGCATTCCTGACTCCTGGGACCTCTTAATACAAATTTGATCCATACAAAAAATAATAAAATTAAAAAAAAACATATCGAAAAAAAAAATGGGCCTCTGCTGCGAGCATCTAATAGGATGTGTATAACAAAATGTCCGGATCCGGTAAAATTTATAACAGTTGTGAATTTTATATGAAGGATTCGATTTGTTGAGCTTAGATATTTTCACACAGTGATAGGCATTATAATCTTTGTGGACAAAGTATGCACGCGCCGAGTATGCAAATAGTTGGCGAGTTTTCCGGCGAGTAGGTCGAGTTTCACGCGATGTGTATCGAGTTTTCCCCCCCATATGTCGAGTGTGCAACGTTATATGTCGAGTGTATAAGCGCTATTGTCCAGTGTGCACTCTATACATCGAGTTGTGCTCTCATATATGGTGAGTTTGACAAAATCATGTCCAGTTTTTGGTACGCTCCACTATCAATCATGGCGAGTTTTCCCCTCGCATGTCGAGTTTCAGGCGCTGTGTATCGAGTTTTCCTCGCCATAGGCGCAGTGTGCAGCGTAGATGTCGAGTTTACAGCGCTATATGTCAGGTTGCCCTCTATACATCGAGTTTTGATTTCATATATTTTTTCAACAATGAGGAAAAGCTCGGAGCATGATTTTTGTGTAGGTGTAAAAAAAAACTGTGAGATATTGCTATGTGAGGAAAAACAACAAATCCATGTCGAGTTTGCTCATGTTGAGAAAAAAATCATGTCCAGTTTGCACATGTTGAAAAAAATCAGTTCCAGTTTTTTCAAACTCGGATGATTTATTCTGGACATGATTTATGTGGACAGGATTATGAAACTCGGCACATAGAGTACAAACTGCTAGGCAGCGCTGCAAACTCGACATATAGCGGGGTGTAAAACTCGCTATATAGCGCATGACCCGCCATGATTGATATAAGTGGAGCGTTGCTAGAAAAGCATTATGTATATGCAACCAAACCACAATACTTAAATCAATAGTAGCTAAAGCCAGGTGTAGTTGCTATCGTGGTCACCAAAGTTATGTCAAATATACAAATCTTGGTGCATATAAGTTACTAATGCCCGGTTAATTGGATTTTTTTTTATAAGTTGCTTTTTCTTAGTTTACTTAGACAAGAATTCCTCCTTGGGAATATTTGTTGATGAAAGAAAATGGTTCTAATGTTACATTTTATATAGCAATTGTCCACCCCGCTTATCAAACGATGCTACAAACCTTTCATTAATTATAGTAAGTACCTGAGCGGAGTTCATACAATTGTCAGTAATGGGATAGATTCTACTAGAAAATATCGATTAGAAGAAAGCATAAATGGTTACTTAAAGGGACATTTTATAAAGCTAGTTGACCACTGCCTATCAACATATACTAGCAACATTTCAGTATTCTGGGAAGCACTTGAGCTGATTATTACAATTACATTGTGGTAATCGGCAGTGGAATTCCAGGTGGGAAATCAGTAAACAAACGCTTAGTTTAAACGGCCATTTTTATATCGATTGTCCACGCTTATGAAACAGCAGTACAATTGAGAGGAATTCAACCATGACAGAATTTGGCTAGGAATTCCAACTAGAATGTGAGATAAAGCAGTTAGTAATTGTACATTGCTGGACCCTGATAAAAGCTATTGACCCCGCTTAGTCAAATATAACGGAAATTTAAGATTCTCGGAACATCTTGAGCTGATTCATACAATGTGCCAGGACTGTAGTATAGATAGAATCCAGCCATGGAGAGGGAGTATGCCGGGTTGAACTGGTGAAAGTTAATAAATGGTTACTTGAATGAAAATTGTGTAATTAGTACATGGGCTTATGTGATTTATGGTTTCGGTTCTGCTACATTAGTGAAACCAATGTTTGTTGAGCTTCTTATTATTACAGAAAATAGAGTTGGCACCATATTATTTTTAAACATCCCTAAAGCCCGGCCATTTTTTAATTTCAAATGGCGCCAAAATTAAGAAAATGGCTATTAAAGCTGAAAACAGGCCAATTAAGCGTATGAAATACTTATAGAATTAGTTGTATTTCTTAATAGAAATTATTGTTTAACGTTATTGCCAATCCTAAGAGTTATGGCTACCCTAGGGAGGTATAAAAAAATCGGTACCAACTCTATTTTATTCTATAATGCTAAGGAATAATAAAAAACACATGGTTCCACTAATGTAGCAACGCTAACAAATGCCCAAAACAGCAAATAAGGCCATTTACTTAAACGCTCACCTTGCTTATATATTATGCTAGGAGTAAGTTTCATTATTTTTGAAAACAGTACCTTGGCAGGAATTTTATATATCGAGTGGCAACTGCTTTTAAAAATATCATGAAACATTCCAGCTCGAATATCAACTGAAGCCTGAAAGCACATTGTATTAAAATGCACATTTTATATGACAGGAGGTTTCCACACTTACACAAACTTTGCTAGAATAAATCTTTGCATTATCATGTTAAACACTTGAGCTAATTTATATGCTGGTACCTTGTGGCATGTGTAATTCCAGCTAGGAAGATCAATGAAAGCAGCTTGAATGGTAGAAATATGCACAACATTAACATAGTTATTTTTCGACTGCTTACCAAAAGTTCTATTGCTGCACGATGTTGAATATTCATGGATAACAATTGCCCATTTAAATAATTGCAGTATTTTGAAATTTTATTTGGCATATACGTTTATCAAGGACTAATGAACGTTTGGTTTAAAAGGTGGACAATCGTTATATAAAATTACGTTTTATTCGTTACCATTCATGCTTCATATGATAATCCTAGCCGGAATGTTTCCAGAAAAAATTAACATAGTTTTAAGCGGTGTTGACAATCTGCTACATAAATGAAATTCTTCCCAGGTTACTGGCAATGGTATGAATCAGCTCAAGCGTTTCCTGGAACACTGAAAGTTGCATTATTTATAAGCGAAGCGATAGCGATTGGCAATTGCGATATACAATGTCATTTTTGTGCCATTTATTGATTTCATCTGATGCTACTAGCTGGAAGTCCGATTTGGGCCAGAGTGCTGGCAATTGTATGATTCTGCGCAATTAAGTGATGGAAGTTCACAGTTTGGTGATAATCCATTAGACAATCGCTTACAACTCAGTTAACTGGTGCGAATTATATTGCTTGGTAAGAATTCATGCTGGATTGCGAATTGTATTTAAATTCAGCTGTAAGTGCTTATTGGAATGCGTTATTGAAAAGGGGCGAGAATTTTGATATGGTGGTCATATGTTTATAAAATGTCCATTTTTTAGTACCATTTTGCTTTTACCTCAACCTGATATTCTTATTTTGAATTGCATGCTAAAGTAATTGGCAATTGTAATGAATCAGCTTATGTAACTTTCTGGAAAATTGAAGCGTTGTAGAATAGTTGATAGGCCGTGAACAGTCGCTATATACAGAGTGGTAAAAAAAAAGTTTTTACCATCACTTTTAATGTCTGCAAATGTGCAAATTTCCTTCAAAAAGTGCGTGACCTATCACATTTTTACAACGATATTCTTTAACTACAATATCTTGTTAGAACCTGATGACGAAACGGGCGTTGGAACAAAGCTCAATACAAAATGGTGGCCGTGTAGAGAAAATAGTCAAAACCACTTTGCACACAAGTAGTCTTATGATGGCTAACAGTAATCAATACCATTGCGTGACCCAGTGCCTCATTATTTAATAAACTACTGCCCGCCCTTCGAGTTTGTGTGAGTGTTACTATTTCAAAATGAATGAGAGGGATATCGCAAACCTTGAAGTGAACTTAAAATATCGATTTACATATAATTAAGTTCCCATTCAATTAGGGGGAATTTAATCTAAGATGACTTTGTCAATGTTTTTCTTCTCAATACTGATAAATACTCTGGCTTGTACCTGTTTCAATGGTGTTACATGGTTGGGAAGAGATCAATTGCACAGCCGTTCTATTCTATTTTTTTCATTATAAGAGAACTTGAAATAATTTGAAATAACCTTTGTGGTTATATTACATACCACTTCGTATGACGGGGTGTGTTGTTGAATGGTGTGTCAATCTTGGTATTCAATGTGACCGCCAACAGAGTTCCATAGACTTACGTGTGTGCAAAGTGGTTTTTGACATTTTTATTTCTTTAGTTTTTTGCTTTTTTTAATTTTGTCATTTTTTTTCTCCAGGTCCAACAGATATTGTAGTTAATAAATCCCTTCAAACTATTTTGTATATGTCCCTTCTCTTCTCACTTTGAGCAATTTGCAGACGAAAAAGTGTAAACTCTTGTTTTTTGACCACTCTGTAATTAATTTAGAACCAGTTTCTGAATTCTAATGACTAATAATTCTATTTGGCCTACTTTGGAGGCCATTTGGGGGGGCTGTACATCATTAATTTTGGGCAATTGTAACAAAATGCAACTTCACAGGATTTATAACTAATTGACAAGAAATCATTATAGAAATTAACCATCTTATGCCTCTACCACAGATTGTTGCTGTTAGATTGCATTTTCTTATAAGTTTGTATATTTTGCAGCCATTTAGGATGCCATCTTGGAACTTAAATTGCAAAAAAAAAAGGATACCCTTTTCTTGATGTTATCCACCATTTCCTATGATTTACCACGCCATTTTGGTGGCGATTTGGACGCCAGTTTGATTGCTTTTAAATTGCCAAAAAAAAATGCAAAACATGCACTAAATGCTAATACTCACCAAACCAATGATTAGAAACCAATTGCAATGAATAATGTGTCCAATTTGACCATCTGTTGAATGGTATACACCATTACCCGTTTTGGCAGCCATTTTGGATGCCATCTTGAATGTTGCTAAAGTGCCATATTTTCTTTAACATCTTAAATGTGTAATAGGATCATAAAGAGAAGCAAAAAAGGTGGTTTGGTAGAGTCCTGGGGGAATGCGCTGGACCCCTCCGTAGATATTCGCCTATAACTGTAAGAAATTCGCAATCTGTTCATAGCACAAAGGGGAATCAACTAAAATTTTGTGAATAAGCTTTTCTCAAGGATATCTAGTACTGAGCCATGAATAAAACAGAGGGATCAGAAAATGCACCTTTAAGAGTCTCAAGTATCAGAGTATCCAAGCTTGCACGTAAACACATGCGGAATAAACCGTGACTATATTTGCGAGTATATTGCTGCTATAACTGATGCGTACAGTACGCAATGGAGATAGAGAGAAGCTAAATAAAGTGTCTGGTTCATGGATGGAATACATCGCCGATCGATTTGAAAAACTACGATTTTATGATCATAGAAACCTTCGTCATAGCCACTGCTACAATGACATTATCGACAAGAGAAAGGTGGGGATAAACAATATATTTTAATATACCGACACCATTCTACCTTTAATTTATTTACCTAGCACTTATATTACTTTAAACATGTTTCCGTCTGGTGAAATTCATCAATCATCACGTTTTAGCGCAAAATTAGAACCACCATTACATGTCCTACAAAGAGAAGAGACTGGCACGTATGTGACAAGTGAGAAGTAAATTCTTTCTGTGTAGAATCTGTAAAGAAAGGAATCCCATGTTTCAGGCACAGTCACACTTTCGAGTTCGACCGTCTAATGATATAATGGCAAGGGCGCGCGCTACGGGCACAGGGACTAATACACAATGGATGTTAGTAAAGTTAGTTGATAGCATGTAGGTTAGGGGTAGGCCTTAGCATGTAGGGAGAAGTCGAGACTGAAAAATAGGGACTTATGCAATTGTGTTTTTAGGGGTTTCAGCGGTGGCTGCCTGCTCAAAGTAACATGTTGGCTGGTATCCTTTCAAATATGTAAACTTTTGTAAAAAGTTAAGAAAAAACAGAGACCATTTCCTTATTAATCCCAGTAAGGTCAAATCAGTGACATGCTTGGCCCTTGAATGACTAATTACAATTTCTAACTTAATTGATCGGAAGAATAAGAAGTGATAACAACAGAAAATATGGATTAATTTATTTTTGTTATTTATTGTATTTAGTTCTTCAAATATAAGGGTCTGGTCATTGGACATTTTAATTACATTTAACAACATTAGATCCCAAATTTGGGAAATAGTTATGAGACTCGCCGGTGATTTAAACTTCTAATATATATTACAAATATCATGTTTACTAACCTCCTGTAAGAGTGGAGTTGATTTTTAGCTCGAAAAAATAATACAATAAAGTCATTTTCTTTGTCAAACTATAAAAACTGAAAAAAAGCATTTTCGTTCTAGATTTACTGCTTTTACGTGTTACGTAATGGCGACGTCTAAATTTAGGATTCTTGAGCGACACCGTCTCGTGGCGTGGAAGAGAAACATGTAATATATATGGCGCCATCAACAGGTCTCATAATGCATTACATCATAAGTGACACTACGGTATTTCACAGTAAACCATGGAGTAAGTATTGTCGGCACATTGCTGTAATTATTAATGATACCAATAGATAGATATCTTAGGGCCCTTTTTATTTTTATGTATTTTAAAAAAGAACATTCTTCAATTATTTTAAATACAATCATTCACACACATTCTTGTAGCAGGTTTCTTGAACTGTACATTTAGAATCTACCTGTGTGATATTAGCGTAGTATGATTGGTTTCAATCTTCCAGAAAGGATGTGTAAACTCTTAATTCCCTGAATCACTGACTGTGTCAATAGTAAGCCCTGCGCGGATAGGTAAGGATTAACCTTTCACAGCATAGGACAAGTCCACCACGATTTGCAGCAGTAACTGAAATAAAAAAAAAAAATGACCACGCCCTTCACCTACTGTAAGACACTGCGTGGCCAATGGGAAGACTCCACGTATCATTCATTAACTATATACCATTCTCGAGCGTAAGTTCTGTATGTTCTTTCCCCTGCGTGAACATAAAAAAAGTAAAGCAGACCAATATATACCTATTGCCATTAGCTGGTTTGCTTGTACCTGATGAATACCACCGTTACGACAGCTTATAAAGTGACCTATCGATCAATGGGATTATTGCGAGAGTCATCTCCTCTCTCCAATCAACACAGGGTAGCCTTTATGATAGGGTCTGGTCGAAAGGTAGTGTATATTGTAGTACAATGTGGAGCTGTATCTGAGACGATTTCCCTCTACTAAAAATACAATTTTGCAGTTTTTTACGGACAACAATTCTGCCAAATAATAACTGTGAAAATTACGGTATACTGTAAAAATTGATTCAATCACAACACTGAAAAATATACAGTCTATTTGACGGGTTATTACAGAGATGTGCATGTGTTTAAAATAAAAACAGCACTGACGAACACACTAACTTAGTAGGCCTATCCACAAATGTCAACCAAAATTTTACGGTGAATATGTCTATTATTTTTAATCTTGATAATATGGGTCACCTCAAAACCTTCTGTAAAGTTTCGCTGCGATATTTCAACCCGTTTGATGAAATGAGATCTAAAAACATGATTGGTCGACAAAAATGGGGTGGGTATATAGACAGTAACAGCAATGTTTGTAAACATGTTAGGACAACTTGAAATAGGTCGGCCTAGTGTTACACACTGGGCAATTGGATCTGTTAGAGTTTTAATATATGGGCCATAACGAATAGCAGGAATGGATTCGCAGCCAACAAAAGAAGGACGTTTAGGATGAAACTAGTCATATTTTCGCTGTACCATATCATCCAACCCAAACATCAGGTTATGTAGCCCTAATATTTCACAGGGGTAAATGAGAGAGAGAAATCTTTTCTTGGGAAGTCCACTGTAACTTTACAGCGCCGTTTTTCGTCAAATACAAGATGCATGTGGTAAGTGGTTATAAGTTTAAAGACACTATCAGTGATTTGAAAAATAGTTTGAAAAAATTGCAGGAATAGCTCAAAGTGAAGGTTAAGTTGGTAGCATCCTAAGTTTGTTACCTTTTCCACCTGTAGACTTGACAGAACAGAAAAGGGGAAGAAGAGCTAAGGACGGTGTTCAATATAACATTCCCCATTCAATTACGTGTTGTAGTAAGTGTCCGAACGGAAGTAATGAGACTTAGCTAAAAATTTCCGATTTTGTCCTATTAGGTTGCTTCTGGTAATGACATTTGCAGGGTATGTTAGCGAACCTGTAGACGGTTACATAAATGCAAAAATATGATTTTTTGTGATTTTTTCGATTTTCTGATTAAGCAGTCACTGAAGTGTCTTTAAACAAAATATGCATTTTAGCCTGAGTTCTTTACCAGACGTAGATGTAAGATGTCTTGACGGGAGATCGATCTAAGCGACGATCCGGGCGCCGAGAACGCAAAAAGGAGCCTACGTTTGCCAGTTAGTTTTGAATAGCGCAGTGAGTGTTATTGTATATTTTTTTATTGTGGTTGACATAATAATAGTAAAGGTTTTTGATTTTGTAATGCATACAACTTAAGTTCATTCATGAGAATAATTTCACAACTAACCTTATTTCATTTTGGGTTTGGGAGAAAATGTTAAAACACAAACATACATGTACCGTGCAAAAAATAGAACCTTTTTGATAGATAGTTCAAAACTTCTTGTTGAAAAAACCCCCCTTCACGTTTTTTGGTTAGATATTATGATATTTGTTCATTTTAATTTGCACATATATTAATTTGAAGGAAAGTTAATGCATGTAAATTCGAACGATGTTCTATATATTCCCTGTATAGAAGGTAGCATAGTATCGGGTTAGGTATTTGGGTCATATCAGCGGGTCCCATGTTCGAAAGTCCCAGTTAGCTAGGCTTACATGTATAAAAGGTCTACCTTCTATTATTAATTACAGCCAAATTAAGATCAATAATGAAATGTTAAAACATAGTACCACAAAATCTTTTTCGTGTGTCTCTTTCTTTGACTATTAATTTCCCCCACATACCTGCGGCATTATTTTGAGTTTAATCAACGTAATTGCCTTAAGAATTAAACAAATTTAATTCTCTGTTGGTACTTATAAATAAAGCGCACAAAAGGTAACGTGAAATTTGACGTAAACACTTCAAAACATAGGGTGTTAAAATTAAATCGCCAGTGTTCTTGGAGGACCCAAATATTTCTGACTTCTATTGTGTGATCCTCCTAGAATGCCGGCGGCTGTTAATTTAACCACCCTTGTTTTTGTTACAGTGCCAGGTAGAAAAAATATTGTTCACAGTATCAGCCATCTCACTTGACATACTGATATGGTTACATTAAAAGATTTCTCATTGAAATTACTCAATATCATTGGAATGCAAATTACACTTCATTTATTGAGTCGAATAGAGGAAATTACTTTCCATTCAATTCCATATAACAGAAAGATGTTAACATGAAAAAGGTATCATTCTGCATTGTTCAATAAATACCCCTTTATAATCAGTAAATATGGAAATTTGAATTTAATTATTAAACGCAGAAGTGCTTTAAATATACAAATTGCCACTTGAGCCTCTATAGAAATGCCGGCAAACTGCCCATCTTTCTTAACCTCAAAAATGGTTGTTTTTTATCATAGGAAGTGTTCAACATACTGTCGAGTGACATGTGCGCCAAAGGTGAATTGTTGTGATGAAGAAGAACATAATGCCATGGTCTTGGTTTATGACAAAATAAAAATATTTTTAATTTTTTTAATTTTTTTAATTTCCTTTCAAAAATTGTACAATTAGACACTCCGAAGTCGTTTGTTTTTATTTTACGATCGTTAGAAATATCATTTGACACTTTAATAATTGCCAATATACTCGTCCTCTAGTTTTCGTTATTTGAAAGTAGTAAGTCCGACATGAATATTGTATTTATTTCAGTGACAGTTGGAGCTACTGAAAACTTAATAAATATAAATGTAAAGATACAATTGATTAAAGAGTTGTTGTTTTGTAGTTTTTTATTATTATTGTATGAAAATACAACGTATTAATTCTAAAATACGTTTTGTATGTGTCAATCATTAAATTAAAATTGATTTTGGTTTTTTTTTTTTTTTTTTTAAATATATTTGTAAATATAAATGACTTGATGGTAAGATAAAGCTTTCTTCTTGATTTAAAAATATAATGGCTTTGATTCCTTTCTACTTTGCAAAATGTTATCAAACTATTACGCATTAAAAGCAAAAAAAACAGAGAAATCACAAATATTCCCCTTAACGTTTATGGAAGTTGGAGTTATTTAGTCCATAATTCACAAAACCAGTGATTTCAACGTTAGACATACACTTTTACTTTGGATGTCCTTGAGTGTACTTAAACATGTTAGGCCGGATGCTGCAATTTGAAATACAGCCAAATACTGTAAATTTTTATGTCCAATTTACTAGGTGTATAAAACGACTACAACTGGAGATTTTATTCGATTTTTTCATAGTATAATGAAATTTTAGTTGTTCAGCGCACTATACTATATTAAGAACTAAGGTTTACAGGAAAAATACTATACATTTTTACAAGAGAAAATTTATTGGCCGCAATTCTGTTAACAAAACCCCGTAAAATAAGCTTTTACAGGTTTGTCTATTCAAATTAATATATTTATATCTTGATGTAAATATTTTACGTTGAGTGTGTAGATTAGTATTTGATTTAAATCACATTCTAATTTACAAAAATAAAAATAGAAGCCCCATCGGTCCTCTTTTCTAGCTTCATGGGCATACTGTGTCTGTAAGAGATGATGACTGCTAAAAAATCATTACAAAAGCATGGGGGGTTAGCGTCGTTGTGTTCTCGCGGCATTCGGCCAATGGTAGGTGGGAAGGGAGAAGGACGGATGGAAACATGTGCATAGGCGATTTTTAGCACGTAATCACAAAAATTGACAAATATTCTAAACGTCGAAAATTGTTTAATATCATATTTTTCCACTTCAAAATCGTTGGAGATTGAAGAATCAACTCCAGTGTTGTATTTTTTTTTGTATGAAATAACGTTTAAACGGGATCCATTTTGAACGGGCCTGCTTGACCTCATGTTTTCATCGCAGGGTCATCGCCTTTTATAGCTGTGGACTGGGCTGCGGACCATGTACCACGTAGCCTATGCACGGACATATTGCACCACCGTTGCATGATTCGTTGGTGCCTGTTAAGCAATCCTCTCGTGTCCGGTCTTTAAAAAAGATTTTGATGATAGTTTGAGCACAATATGCACCGCCGACTAAAGTAAGGCAATTTAGATCGGTTGCGGCTCTGTACGGGAATTCCCACTGGCCACTTACTGATCTATTTATACGCCACCCAGTGGACTTCAACTTTCGGTCACTGTCAGGCTCGTCCAATGACTCGTTCGGCAGTTTTGCGTATGAACATGAAAGATTGGCCGCCACCGCTCCTTGTACAAAAGTATAGTTCATTTCTAGCGCCCTCCGCAGCAAACTGAAAAGTATGTTCAACATGCGTCAATACAACCGTGTGAGGCGATCGATCGATCGGATCTTATGAGTATGCCAAACAGGCGAATGCGAATTCGATCTCCTTTGACATAGAAACAGAGACGTTTTGAGTTTTTTGCAAAACAGGACCATTCACTTTATAATTAAATTGACAAGGAAAACACAAATGATACTTGAATACACTGGCAATGAAGAACGCAAAATGAAGAACGTTTCAACGTCCAAAAAATGACACATAAAATCATTTCCTAAAATGTTTCAAATTGTAGCTATGGAAGTTCATAATTCTTTAAAACTTTCAATCGCCATATCTCGAAATGTGACTTTGGGTCGATTGGCCTGTTTGGAAGATTCGCGACGATCTATGAGCACAAATCCGTTTGTACGCCAGGTCAAATGTGGACTACGCAAAGCAAACACTACAAGGTTAAACTAGGACACTGCCGTGGTTGAGTAGTATCAGACGGCAAGTCATTCAATTTCACATTGACCGGAGCGTGAAGCCAAGTTAAGTAGAACGTTGGTGATGACAACGGTTCGACTGCCTGTTTATTTACTTTAATAGCAGGGGGAAAGGGAAGAACCCTTATATCTACTTTTCACCCCTCCAACCCGCGTTTCACTTTGAAAGCATTTAATAGATGTATGTCAATCAGTACAAGCACGTGTCTTAAGATTATACCATATATGTAAATATAAACATGCCATGAAAAGTTAATGGATTCCCAGTTGGAACATGTCAGGTGTCATAATATGGTTTCTCGTAGGTTTACATTAGACGGTCCTATTTCCATCCCTTATCCCCGTGATACAACTGTTGGACTTAACTGTTCTGAGAAATGACGGGGATTATAAAGTAACTTAGTTCAATTTCAAGTATATTGCTGATTATTTTAGGATTGCGGTTTAACATTTCTCTTTTGCTCGATACAGTAGAAATTTTTTGTTTGTTTTAGTCGTGTCAGACGGATACAATATTATCTTTATTTTGAATCATATATTGTGCTTACTGCTGAAAAGTCGAATACTAGATTTTATATAAAAGACACGGGTAGACAAAAATACATCTTTTTCGAGACAAAGATAAGATGGAATCAATAGTATCCTTTAATGAAGGAAAATACATGTTGGCTACAGAGTACTACCAACAAACACACTCAACGTTGACCACTTTTGTTTTCTACTTGTTGTATAATTACTCTTGCCTTTCATCGGAGCTACTGGGTTAACTACATTAACTTTTGTTATTATCGTATGAAAACTTATAATATGCTACATCGAATTAAAAGTCCCAAATTTGTCAATTGCTTATAATTGTAGCATTGTAAAGACAGGATACTAGAATTAATGTTCTCTTAACCTGTTCAAGTAGTGTGATGGAGCTAGTGTGATGTGATTAACATTCGTAGGCATTAATAGTGAAAGGCAGAGGATATCAACTTTGAAAAGGCATATAATGTGGAAACATTTTACCAAAACAATATGCAATAGCCTAGCATTTGTTGTAAGATACGTGGCAGGTCATATGTGGTTAAACAATTATTAAAGCACCAGAGTTGCTAAATCGAGTAGACTTGGGATGTGCCTTCGAAACGTCCAATGCACAGTTGAAGATGAAATGGATAACCGTTCCATCTATTGGTGAGCTGTATCGTGCAATCATAAATTGTAGATGTACCAAGGGATGCTGAGAGCAGTGTAAATGCAAGAAGACAGGCTTGACATGTACAACACTGCAAAGGATCTGGATGACAATTTCATCTTTCTATGAACACAGGCATGATATTTTACCGAGGTATAATTAACCCTTGTCCAAGTAAGGGTTTTTCTATACCCCCCTATTGTTTTCGTAATTTTCGTAATTAAGGAACAAACATCATCTTATTTTGGTATCTTTGGTATCAGTGTGTATCTACATATGTTCTTTCTTCGAATAAAGTACAAACATATCAAGTTTTAACAATGTGACGCCACAGTGACGTAATAACTGAGAGTTAATTTATAAGGTTATTTGTAAGTAAATCTCCAAAATCAAGGGGTTTTCGACTGATTTCGCTATTTATGCAAGCAAAATTTGTATTTATCTGGCAATGATGGGTGCCAAAGTAAGCATACACATGTTATTACTTACAGTAAAGTAAAGTTAGCATAACAATGACCCGGTAAAGTTTGAGCTAGGTGTCAAGTGTGATGCCGTCTCTTTCCCATACCTTGCCGCAAAGGCGACCAAAGGCAGCACTGGCTTTAGCGATCCTGTTCTTAACTTCTGAATCGATGTTGACGGAACGGGATAGGGTACTCCCCAAGTAGGTGAAGCTGTCTGCAGCAGGAAGCTTTTCATTATTGACAGTGATGGTCGATTCAACAAGGGCTTACCAGGAGCTGGTTGGTATGTAACTTCAGTTTTTTGGTACTGATGGTGAAGCGGAACTTGTCACAGGCAGAGGAGAACAGATTTACAGTGTGTTGCATATCAGCTTCTAAGCCAACACCAATAGCGCTGTCATCGGCAAAGAGTAGCTCACAGGCTGCTCCTTCTTGAATCTTGGTTTTGGCCTGCAGTCGCCTCAGGTTGAACAAGCCTGTCACTTTGAGCAGGAAGATCTTCTACGTGAAAGTCAGTGTGACCTTAGACAAAATCGTGGTACCACCGATATGAATTTTGCTGCTCGTCGACTTCAAGAGAAATGCCAAGAGCAAAATTTAGAATTTTTATCTCACCTTTGTCGATCTAACAAAGGCATTTGATTCAGTCTGTTGTGAAAAATCATGTCCAAATTCGGTTGCGCTGAGAAACTCATCACCATTGTGGCATGATGACAAGTGTACAAGATCAATACGCATCATCTGCCAGCTTTCCATTCACAAATGGCGTCAAACACGGTTGAGTTTTGGCAGCAATACTACTCAACCAGCATGATGTTTTCAGCAATGCCTTCACTTATGACTCCAGTGGCATCAAACATATAAAACTATAGATTTGATAGACCTGAGATTAATAACCAATTTCCCCTTTACCCACACATGAATAAAAAAAACCTTGACGCTGATTTTGTTCGCCA